>JAHWFP010063827.1:0-10905 GCA_023313725.1 Lithobius niger
CCTTGAAATTTACAATTTTCTGCCGTAAACATGGTTTTAATGCACATTTTTGAAAATTATTTCTTTTAAAATTTTTTAATTTAATAGTGTGGAAAAGTTGTGCATTGGGCCACTAATAAACTGTGCAAAATTTGAGTCTTATAAAATGATAACTTGATCATTTTGAACATGAAATGCACCATTTTCTGGCGTAAACACTGTTTTAGTGTTTAAATGCCAATTTAAGAAAATTGTTTCTTTTTAAAATTTTCTAATTTAGTAGAGCGGAAAGGTTGCATATTGGATCCCTAATAAACTGTGCAAAATTTGGTTTTGATGAAATAATACCTTGATCTGCCCCAAGGATCTTGAAATTTACCTTTTTTCCATAAACGTAATGCTAGAAAATTTACACAAAAATGCTAAAACCTTTTATTTCTGAATTTTGACAGCGTAGAAGTTATACATTAACATATTGCAATTGTTGAATAGCACACTTAATAGAAATACATCTATTTGAGCTACAAAAATTTATAGAGATACCGTTGAGTAATCCTGAAATTGTCCTTTTGATTTATTCAAACATTTACTTTGTTACTGTATTTTCACTTTATTCGATAATCGCTTTTTGTATTGAAACTTGTTATTATATTTCGTGATTCTAGTCTTGCTCGTATGAAGCAGACATCCAGACATTCCACATACAGAAGCAGATACTCCTGGTACGATACAGCGTTCGACCACTTGGGTATGGCATGGAAATTATGTAAGCCATTCATTTATAGGCAACAGATAGCCCACCCTTGACCATTAGCTGAAGATCCCTGTCAGAAATCCAAATGTCATAGGTGGTTCTGTAACCTCAAAGTGACTATTCTGTAACCACTGAATACATAATCGGTTATATCAACATTTTGGTGGTGGTATTTGGAAGGCACAAACTTGAGTCGATCCTGTGTTTGTTATTGCTTTCATGATTCATCGTAGTCCAAGGGACCTGATGTGCTGTCTTTCATCGGTTATTATGCAAACGAAGATATTTTCCGGATCAACTACATGCTTTAGTTCCTCCCTAAAGTAATGAGAGGATTTTATTGAATTCAATAAGTGCTTTGCACCATGTTTGCCACCCATGTTTGCCTCTCTGCCATTTACTTCTTCATTTAGCTGGACCAACCACAGGTTCTACAGGTTTCAAGGGAATTATTGGAAACCAGATTGCAGATTGTGAAAAGCCATCAATTGTTTGTTTTCAGAAAACTGAATGTAATTTTCCATGCAATGAAGCAAAGACCTAAGTAATGATCAACAACATCTATCGGAATTATGCCAAGCTGTCGCAAGTTGTAATTGTCTTATAGGTTTGCAACAGAATGGTCATGGTTTACTTTTGCATGGATGCTGGGTGACAGCAGCTAATAGTATCCAACGTTTATATGTGGCAACTAAAGAACCCACAGATAATCTTCGCATATTGGTTGATTTATTGTTAAAGTCTATTCGCCAACGTGGTTTGAGATCAAGGCTAACCCCTCGTGAAAACATGTTACCTAGCATTTGGTGAAATCAATAAAATCCTCTCGTTACCTAATTGAAGAACTGAAGAATGTAGTTGATCCAGTGATACAAAGAAAATGTCTTCTTCAGTCATTTAGAAAATGTCGTCACTTTCATGATAACTGATGAACAAGATCACATCTTGGACTACGTCGAATCATGAAAGCAAGAACAAACACAGGATCGAGGCAAGTTCAATGTTTCCAAATACCACCTCTATATTTTGATGTAACCGATTATGCAGATCGTCCATGGCAGATCTTCCGATTATTCCATGGCAAACTTGAGAAGTTACAGAACCACCTATGAAATTTGAATATTTGACAGAGATGAAGATCTTCAGCTAATGGTAGAGTGGGTGTCACTTATAAATGAAGCGTTTACATCATTTTCATGCCACCCAAGCGATCAAAGGCTGTCTCAAAGTCATCACAGACGCATCTGCTTCAGTATGTGGAATGCGTGGAACAAAGGGATTCATACAGGCACGACTAGGAACACGAAGTACAATATCAAGTTTCACGAAGTACAAAAGGCGATTAGTAAATGAAGTGAACACACCGGAACAAATTAAATGTTTGGATAAATCAAAAGGTCAATTTCAGGATTACTCAACGGCATTCTGGTATCTCGATAAATTATTGTAGCTCATAAATATACAGGGTGGGGCAGAAAGGACGGAACACCCTTGGCAATCAAAGATGGTTAATGTTAGGATAATGAAACTTTGCATGGTATGTAGGCGAACGGGAGGCAAACTAACCATGAATCGATCACTGACCTTGACACATATTTTCAAGGTCATCGTGATGCTAACTTTTTAAATATGCTTCGTAGAACTTCAGTTTAAATTAGAAACTTGTAGACATTGGCAAGGAATGGCCATTGCAAAAAAAAGAACGAAATTCGGTATGCTAGTTTAGGAGTTACGAAAATTTCAAGCATCATTTGTTGTGCTCACCGAGTGGCTTTCCTGCCAAACAGTGAGTGTAAAATTAAGTCCAGTGGTCCTTAAAGTACATGAAGCATGCTTGGAAACGAACAGCAACTGACACACTGATGACTCGACACTAGCTCAACACAACCTGCTACATTACACGTATAAACAGAATGGTGCTGCAAACTACAGCATCTTATGCAAGTTGGCATAGTTTAGTCACCGTGGTCGTCTAGATATGAAACTAATGTTGTTCCTCCCTCAGGTTAACATTTCTGATTTTGTTTCAGAGCTGGTCACCGTTAATGAATTATGCAAATTTGCGTATGCTGCCAACACCATTACCTACCAATACAATGCATGGTGTATGAAAGAGCATGACAGAACTGTTTGGCTGGAAAGCCACTCGGCCAGCACAACAGAATGATTCTTGTAATGCTCGTAACTCCTAAACTAACGTACCGAATTTCGTTCTGGTTTTTGCATTGGCCATGCCTCGACACTGTCTACAAGTTTCTAATTTACACTGGGGTTCTACGAAGCATAGTTAAAAAGTTAGCATCACGATGACCTTGAAACTATGCGTCAAGGTCAGTGATCGATTCATGGTTAGTTGACTCCCCGTTCGCCTACATACCATGCAAAGTTTCATTATCCCAACATTAACCATCTTTGATTGCCAAGGGTGTTCCGTCCTTTCTGCCCCACCCTGTATTTCCATTAAATGTGCTATCGAACAATCCCAACATGTTAATGTACGACTTCTATGCTATCAGAATTCAGAAATAAAAGGTTTTAGTATTTTTTTGTAAATTTTTAGCATTGCGTTTATGAAAAAAAGGTAAATTTCAAGGTCCTTGGGGCAGATCAAGGTATTATTTTATCAAAACCAAATTGTACACAGTTTATTAGGGACCCAATACACAACTTTTTCGCACTATTAAATTAGAAAATTTTTAAAAAGAAACAATTTTCCTAAATTTGCATTTGAACACTAAAACAGTGTTTACGACAGAAAATGGTAAATTTCATGTTCTTTGGGGCAGATCAAGGTATCATTTTATCAAAACCAAATTTTGCACAGTTTATTAGTGGCCCAATACACAACTTTTCCGCACTATTAAATTTAAAAATTTTTAAATAATTAATTTTTAAAAATTTGCAATAAAACCATGTTTACGGCAGAAATTTGCAAATTTCAAGGTCATTGGGGCAGATCAAGGCATTATTCGTTCAAAACCAAATTTTACACAGTTTATAAGGAACACAATACACAACTTTTCCGCACTATTAAATTACAGAATTCAAATTTTGTTTTTCATTCCACCCTACTCCGGGGGCTCTTCTCTCGACAATGCTTGGAGAGCTTAGAATGCCATCCAGACCCGTCAGAATTTAATTCATGGTAAAACGCATGGCACCCCTCCCTCATCAATTTTTTAAAAGGCATAGGCGCCCTTTGCTACCCAGTCCGATTCTGGTTAAAACAACATAAAACAAAAAACCGATAGCACAGTATCGCTGTGGCTCCCTGTTTTTACTCTTGCACAGAATTGCATAATTTAAGGTATAAATATACCTTACATACTTATCTAGTCTTTGGCCAAGTTTCATTGATAAATATTGAATAGGAAGGGAGATATTAATTATTTTAATTTTGCTGGCGTGAGGACTTCAATCACGTATTATGAACAAAAACGTCAGGTGTGCCGTGAAAAAAAGGATTATATGATTGAAGTTTCACTTAAGTTGTTAAAATATACATGGATAAAAATTGACGATTTTTAATTAAAATAAGCAAACGTACTTTTGAGAAAATTGCATCTCTTTAAGTGCTGTTGTGCTTTGACAATTAATGTTAAAGCACAATAGCACTTAAACAAACACAAGTTTCTCATTTGTTCATTTGAATATTTCAATTTCAAGTCCAAAAGGCAACGTAAATAGGTTTGCATCCGTATTTAGTTTCAATTAAAAAATCATCAGTATTTTATCAATGTACATTCGAAGAAGTAAACTGAAACTACAATCACATAACTCATTTTTCATGGCAAACTTGCGGTTTTTTATTGTAATCCGTGTACCTTTTTTATGGCAATGGCGTCGCGCTACAATGGTTTCTCCTCGACAGTTGAATTGATGTGATGTTTCTTGCCTAACTTGGCACGGGTGAATAATTGTAGGCAGTAATTATTTTTCATTTACAAAGGAGTGAATACGCGTATGCAGTGATTGTTGCTGCCCACTTTGAAACAATTCAGCTCAGCTCTGGAAGTCTACATATACGAAGTAAATACACCATTCTATCATTTCCAGCTGCCTATTCTGAGGCCCGTCGGCCTTGAAAATAGCAATGTACCTTAGTTTGGTTTAAAACTGGAAGCGTTTAGCTAAAACACGGATTCTTTCATTTTACCCATCAACAATCAACTGTTTAGCAATTAAGATATGCAATTAAGACATAACATGTATACGAAGTATGGACCCAGCGTTTCTGATTGGCATTGTTCCCTAATTACAATGGTTAAAACCAGGCTCGGACTGGCCATACTGTCTTTGTGCCATTGCACAGGCGCCCTTTACTTGCTACACTTTTGGCGCCCCTTGGGTAGCCTTCATTGTCACCGCTCTCCGAAGATAAATGAACTCTTTTTCACTTGTGAACTGTCCTTTCAAGCACAAATCCCCTTCTCTCTCTCCTTACATGCATTTTCAACGCCTTTGTTAAACTCCTTCTCCCCCACACTCCAAGAAAGAAGTTCATTAAAAAGTCATTCCTTGATATATAATAAGTATATTGAAGAATACATTTCGAATCCAGTAGAATATCGCAATAACGAGTGGAGTGGAGTAAAAATGGGCTAAAAAAATGTGGGGGGAATTTTGTAATTTAATAGTGCGGAAAAGTTGTGTATTGAGCCTTTAATAAACTGTGTAAAATTTGGTTTTGATCAAATAATCCTTTGATCTGCCCCAAGGACCTTGAAATTTACAATTTTCTGCCGTAAACATGGTTTTAATGCACATTTTTGAAAATTATTTCTTTTAAAATTTTTTAATTTAATAGTGTGGAAAAGTTGTGCATTGGGCCACTAATAAACTGTGCAAAATTTGAGTCTTATAAAATGATAACTTGATCATTTTGAACATGAAATGCACCATTTTCTGGCGTAAACACTGTTTTAGTGTTTAAATGCCAATTTAAGAAAATTGTTTCTTTTTAAAATTTTCTAATTTAGTAGAGCGGAAAGGTTGCATATTGGATCCCTAATAAACTGTGCAAAATTTGGTTTTGATGAAATAATACCTTGATCTGCCCCAAGGATCTTGAAATTTACCTTTTTTCCATAAACGTAATGCTAGAAAATTTACACAAAAATGCTAAAACCTTTTATTTCTGAATTTTGACAGCGTAGAAGTTATACATTAACATATTGCAATTGTTGAATAGCACACTTAATAGAAATACATCTATTTGAGCTACAAAAATTTATAGAGATACCGTTGAGTAATCCTGAAATTGTCCTTTTGATTTATTCAAACATTTACTTTGTTACTGTATTTTCACTTTATTCGATAATCGCTTTTTGTATTGAAACTTGTTATTATATTTCGTGATTCTAGTCTTGCTCGTATGAAGCAGACATCCAGACATTCCACATACAGAAGCAGATACTCCTGGTACGATACAGCGTTCGACCACTTGGGTATGGCATGGAAATTATGTAAGCCATTCATTTATAGGCAACAGATAGCCCACCCTTGACCATTAGCTGAAGATCCCTGTCAGAAATCCAAATGTCATAGGTGGTTCTGTAACCTCAAAGTGACTATTCTGTAACCACTGAATACATAATCGGTTATATCAACATTTTGGTGGTGGTATTTGGAAGGCACAAACTTGAGTCGATCCTGTGTTTGTTATTGCTTTCATGATTCATCGTAGTCCAAGGGACCTGATGTGCTGTCTTTCATCGGTTATTATGCAAACGAAGATATTTTCCGGATCAACTACATGCTTTAGTTCCTCCCTAAAGTAATGAGAGGATTTTATTGAATTCAATAAGTGCTTTGCACCATGTTTGCCACCCATGTTTGCCTCTCTGCCATTTACTTCTTCATTTAGCTGGACCAACCACAGGTTCTACAGGTTTCAAGGGAATTATTGGAAACCAGATTGCAGATTGTGAAAAGCCATCAATTGTTTGTTTTCAGAAAACTGAATGTAATTTTCCATGCAATGAAGCAAAGACCTAAGTAATGATCAACAACATCTATCGGAATTATGCCAAGCTGTCGCAAGTTGTAATTGTCTTATAGGTTTGCAACAGAATGGTCATGGTTTACTTTTGCATGGATGCTGGGTGACAGCAGCTAATAGTATCCAACGTTTATATGTGGCAACTAAAGAACCCACAGATAATCTTCGCATATTGGTTGATTTATTGTTAAAGTCTATTCGCCAACGTGGTTTGAGATCAAGGCTAACCCCTCGTGAAAACATGTTACCTAGCATTTGGTGAAATCAATAAAATCCTCTCGTTACCTAATTGAAGAACTGAAGAATGTAGTTGATCCAGTGATACAAAGAAAATGTCTTCTTCAGTCATTTAGAAAATGTCGTCACTTTCATGATAACTGATGAACAAGATCACATCTTGGACTACGTCGAATCATGAAAGCAAGAACAAACACAGGATCGAGGCAAGTTCAATGTTTCCAAATACCACCTCTATATTTTGATGTAACCGATTATGCAGATCGTCCATGGCAGATCTTCCGATTATTCCATGGCAAACTTGAGAAGTTACAGAACCACCTATGAAATTTGAATATTTGACAGAGATGAAGATCTTCAGCTAATGGTAGAGTGGGTGTCACTTATAAATGAAGCGTTTACATCATTTTCATGCCACCCAAGCGATCAAAGGCTGTCTCAAAGTCATCACAGACGCATCTGCTTCAGTATGTGGAATGCGTGGAACAAAGGGATTCATACAGGCACGACTAGGAACACGAAGTACAATATCAAGTTTCACGAAGTACAAAAGGCGATTAGTAAATGAAGTGAACACACCGGAACAAATTAAATGTTTGGATAAATCAAAAGGTCAATTTCAGGATTACTCAACGGCATTCTGGTATCTCGATAAATTATTGTAGCTCATAAATATACAGGGTGGGGCAGAAAGGACGGAACACCCTTGGCAATCAAAGATGGTTAATGTTAGGATAATGAAACTTTGCATGGTATGTAGGCGAACGGGAGGCAAACTAACCATGAATCGATCACTGACCTTGACACATATTTTCAAGGTCATCGTGATGCTAACTTTTTAAATATGCTTCGTAGAACTTCAGTTTAAATTAGAAACTTGTAGACATTGGCAAGGAATGGCCATTGCAAAAAAAAGAACGAAATTCGGTATGCTAGTTTAGGAGTTACGAAAATTTCAAGCATCATTTGTTGTGCTCACCGAGTGGCTTTCCTGCCAAACAGTGAGTGTAAAATTAAGTCCAGTGGTCCTTAAAGTACATGAAGCATGCTTGGAAACGAACAGCAACTGACACACTGATGACTCGACACTAGCTCAACACAACCTGCTACATTACACGTATAAACAGAATGGTGCTGCAAACTACAGCATCTTATGCAAGTTGGCATAGTTTAGTCACCGTGGTCGTCTAGATATGAAACTAATGTTGTTCCTCCCTCAGGTTAACATTTCTGATTTTGTTTCAGAGCTGGTCACCGTTAATGAATTATGCAAATTTGCGTATGCTGCCAACACCATTACCTACCAATACAATGCATGGTGTATGAAAGAGCATGACAGAACTGTTTGGCTGGAAAGCCACTCGGCCAGCACAACAGAATGATTCTTGTAATGCTCGTAACTCCTAAACTAACGTACCGAATTTCGTTCTGGTTTTTGCATTGGCCATGCCTCGACACTGTCTACAAGTTTCTAATTTACACTGGGGTTCTACGAAGCATAGTTAAAAAGTTAGCATCACGATGACCTTGAAACTATGCGTCAAGGTCAGTGATCGATTCATGGTTAGTTGACTCCCCGTTCGCCTACATACCATGCAAAGTTTCATTATCCCAACATTAACCATCTTTGATTGCCAAGGGTGTTCCGTCCTTTCTGCCCCACCCTGTATTTCCATTAAATGTGCTATCGAACAATCCCAACATGTTAATGTACGACTTCTATGCTATCAGAATTCAGAAATAAAAGGTTTTAGTATTTTTTTGTAAATTTTTAGCATTGCGTTTATGAAAAAAAGGTAAATTTCAAGGTCCTTGGGGCAGATCAAGGTATTATTTTATCAAAACCAAATTGTACACAGTTTATTAGGGACCCAATACACAACTTTTTCGCACTATTAAATTAGAAAATTTTTAAAAAGAAACAATTTTCCTAAATTTGCATTTGAACACTAAAACAGTGTTTACGACAGAAAATGGTAAATTTCATGTTCTTTGGGGCAGATCAAGGTATCATTTTATCAAAACCAAATTTTGCACAGTTTATTAGTGGCCCAATACACAACTTTTCCGCACTATTAAATTTAAAAATTTTTAAATAATTAATTTTTAAAAATTTGCAATAAAACCATGTTTACGGCAGAAATTTGCAAATTTCAAGGTCATTGGGGCAGATCAAGGCATTATTCGTTCAAAACCAAATTTTACACAGTTTATAAGGAACACAATACACAACTTTTCCGCACTATTAAATTACAGAATTCAAATTTTGTTTTTCATTCCACCCTACTCCGGGGGCTCTTCTCTCGACAATGCTTGGAGAGCTTAGAATGCCATCCAGACCCGTCAGAATTTAATTCATGGTAAAACGCATGGCACCCCTCCCTCATCAATTTTTTAAAAGGCATAGGCGCCCTTTGCTACCCAGTCCGATTCTGGTTAAAACAACATAAAACAAAAAACCGATAGCACAGTATCGCTGTGGCTCCCTGTTTTTACTCTTGCACAGAATTGCATAATTTAAGGTATAAATATACCTTACATACTTATCTAGTCTTTGGCCAAGTTTCATTGATAAATATTGAATAGGAAGGGAGATATTAATTATTTTAATTTTGCTGGCGTGAGGACTTCAATCACGTATTATGAACAAAAACGTCAGGTGTGCCGTGAAAAAAAGGATTATATGATTGAAGTTTCACTTAAGTTGTTAAAATATACATGGATAAAAATTGACGATTTTTAATTAAAATAAGCAAACGTACTTTTGAGAAAATTGCATCTCTTTAAGTGCTGTTGTGCTTTGACAATTAATGTTAAAGCACAATAGCACTTAAACAAACACAAGTTTCTCATTTGTTCATTTGAATATTTCAATTTCAAGTCCAAAAGGCAACGTAAATAGGTTTGCATCCGTATTTAGTTTCAATTAAAAAATCATCAGTATTTTATCAATGTACATTCGAAGAAGTAAACTGAAACTACAATCACATAACTCATTTTTCATGGCAAACTTGCGGTTTTTTATTGTAATCCGTGTACCTTTTTTATGGCAATGGCGTCGCGCTACAATGGTTTCTCCTCGACAGTTGAATTGATGTGATGTTTCTTGCCTAACTTGGCACGGGTGAATAATTGTAGGCAGTAATTATTTTTCATTTACAAAGGAGTGAATACGCGTATGCAGTGATTGTTGCTGCCCACTTTGAAACAATTCAGCTCAGCTCTGGAAGTCTACATATACGAAGTAAATACACCATTCTATCATTTCCAGCTGCCTATTCTGAGGCCCGTCGGCCTTGAAAATAGCAATGTACCTTAGTTTGGTTTAAAACTGGAAGCGTTTAGCTAAAACACGGATTCTTTCATTTTACCCATCAACAATCAACTGTTTAGCAATTAAGATATGCAATTAAGACATAACATGTATACGAAGTATGGACCCAGCGTTTCTGATTGGCATTGTTCCCTAATTACAATGGTTAAAACCAGGCTCGGACTGGCCATACTGTCTTTGTGCCATTGCACAGGCGCCCTTTACTTGCTACACTTTTGGCGCCCCTTGGGTAGCCTTCATTGTCACCGCTCTCCGAAGATAAATGAACTCTTTTTCACTTGTGAACTGTCCTTTCAAGCACAAATCCCCTTCTCTCTCTCCTTACATGCATTTTCAACGCCTTTGTTAAACTCCTTCTCCCCCACACTCCAAGAAAGAAGTTCATTAAAAAGTCATTCCTTGATATATAATAAGTATATTGAAGAATACATTTCGAATCCAGTAGAATATCGCAATAACGAGTGGAGTGGAGTAAAAATGGGCTAAAAAAATGTGGGGGGAATTTTGTAATTTAATAGTGCGGAAAAGTTGTGTATTGAGCCTTTAATAAACTGTGTAAAATTTGGTTTTGATCAAATAATCCTTTGATCTGCCCCAAGG
>JAHWFP010063833.1:0-12324 GCA_023313725.1 Lithobius niger
CTCCACCTGACGCGCTGCACAGTACGCTGAACCTAAGATGACTCGGCGAAAACTGAAATTTTTAGCCGACTTTTCTCTTCATGTGTAGTCATGGACATTTTTTTATTTTTATCGGGGCGATTACTTAGATAGGGAGAGCGGAAAGGGAGTGGGGGGGGGGGGAGAGCAGAGTCGTAGATTGGAAAGTTGACTAGATTATAAAACAAAAACGAAATCGTTTGATGTTTAAAGTAAAGTTTAATTGATCCGAAGTCAAAACAGCAAAGGCACACAAATAAACTTTCCTGTAAGGTTTCACATACCGTAGAGTTCCTGCACTGTTTCGTCCACGTGAAACCTTACTGCTGTATTCACATGTTTTTATAGTTTTTGCTTTAGAACACGATAGGTCACTTTGGTGAAGTCTACTTGGTTAAACGACATCGCTGAAAAATTGTGAAAACCGTAGTCTCATAGTGTGCGTAGTACAGACCTACAGATTCAGTAATTCAAAGTTCGTGCGACTCCTTGAATACCTGGAAATGTTGTTGAAAATAAAAAATGAAATACCTGTCCTGAAACCTTGAATCTGAAATCTTGAAAAGTGGTGTACGTATAACACTGGCGATAGCCGGTGTTAGTAAGGGTCAGCCTATGTTAAAATTTCAACTTTGAGTGCTCATAACTCCGTCAAAAGTGCATATTTTAAAACAAACTTGGAAACGAGCCTCGACTAGTCAAGGCCTGTCTACAGTTCAAAAAAAAATTAAAATTCGGAACAGCCAAATAGGAGATCGAGAGAGGGGGCCAAATAGACAACTTCTTGTTCTTGGTGATGTTGTTGGCCTGGGGATGTAACTTTCGTCTGCCCTGTCTACAGATCAAACTGCACAACCTAAAATCATAGGAATAGGCTCAAATCGTAGCTTCCTAGGTGGACATGTGCCTTTTCAATGTTATTTTAGTGTAACTGAAACAGTTATTTAGAAATCAGCCATCATGTGCTTACAGAAACAATGCTATTTTGCTGATTTAAAAAAACTAATTCTCCTTACTGCAACCAAATTCTCCCAACGAACAATTACGTAACACTTATTTCTAGCACTTTAGAATCCACCCCTCCCCCGCCTCTCTTGGTAACACCAGCTTAACGAAAATTAATTTTGCGAGACTCTGTGTGTTACGAAGCAGTCTGTCATACTCCTCCCCCCCCCCTCTCCATCATATAACAGACGATACCACATTTGCTCCACCCTGTAGGAGTTACGAAATTTGTGAACGCTCCCTTACGTCAGTATATATGACGTTCCTGTTACATCTTTATTAATAAAATCGAGTTGTCGCGTAGGATGGACGGCAACGAGACGGCCACAAAACGGCCGCCACAAGACGGCCGCAAGTAATTGATAGAGCACATATCCGTTCTCATTGTCGGTCGCTCGCCCTTTTTCTTTGCTACCGTGGGAAGAATGAGCCCGCTCGCCCTCTTGCTGATTGTTGAAGCTTCGTTTGTTTAATCCTCCCTTACAATGTCTGCAATGCCTATTTATTTATTTCCGGTGTACAAAGGCGTATTTATTATTTCACATGCACAAAGGCGTATTTATTTATTTCACATGTACAAAGGCGTACTCCAACCATTTTTGCAGGAAAGAATCATATGTAATGTAAGTGTATGGACTTCGGAACAAGGGATACTCTGAATGAGGGAGTGAAGCAAACGAAAAACACCCTTTGCTAGACAGGGTACGCAAAACCACATAGACGGGATACACGCATTCCGTAAAACACATGAGGAAGGAAATCGTTCCAGTGTTTATAACGGTGCATCAAACACCACCCCTGCGTAGCACGGGCTTCTGCTAGTTCTCAATACTGTTCGGTTCGTTCACCAATCCTACTTGTTAATTCATCAGTACTAAAGATAGCGTTCTGTCCAGCGTCAGTTCTTAATGTTACAAGAAGGAATGGCGCCTAACATTCAGTGTAGATACGAATCCACACCATAGCAATCGTATAATTACTCCCACAGTTAGATGTACATAGGAATTCTACTACCTCTGGATGACCGACGTCTGCCTACGTCTGCTATTGAGAAAATTCCGATTTTTTTTGATTTTGCACATAGAAGTTAATTGATATCAAATGAAACAATGAATGCATCATCCTCGCTGTTAATCTGAATGTGCCGTCGTCATTAGTAATATCTAATGGCCACCATCTTGAAAATGGGCGGCCGTTTTGAAATTACGCTTATTATCGTCCAATTCCCTTCAAATTTAGAACGGAGACGAAATAGTTGATACCAATTGGAACAGTGAATGTCTGATTGTCACTAGCAATTGCTAATGGCAACCATCTTGATATCAGGCGGCCATTTTGAAATTATGCTTTTTATTGTCCGATTTACTTAGAATTTAGAACATAGATGATTGTAATGTTGACACTCTTTCATCACTTTTTTCCCCTATTTGTGCAGCATCATCACCTTTGGGCACAGTGCCCCCCCCCCTCCCCGGAAATATGAATGTTTTTGAACTCTCCTTTCAACAACTACAACTTGGAACACTTCTTCTACCCACACAGCAAGAGAAAGGCAAGATTCAATTAAAACCAACTCCACGATTCATAAAAAAAAAATCCGCAAGACTGTTCAACCTTGTACCAATGTAAATAGTGTCAATGTTTATTTCTTGTATATCTGGCATAAAGCCGACATAGCATAGTGTCTGTACATAGGATCGGGTGTTGCTAACTAAAGTCATCCCTTCTGTATATTCCTGTACATTTATTTCAGCTGAAACGTTTGTGTACATAACCAGCCCTATCATTTCGCCGAAATAGGCCTATATTTATTACCCACACTACACGTATGAAAATGCTCATTTTCCCAATTATTTAAACTTAGTTTTATTAATAAACCCATGATAGCTTTTGAGATTTAACGTAAACAATTTATGTAAACCCTCGGTAGTATTCATTTTACTTTGACCCGACTGGCTATTTTTACCGTGTTAAAAAAAAAAACAACACCTGGGTTGCCAGTGTATCTTGTACATATTCATAGCTGGTCGTTCCTTCTATTAACCAGCTCTGTTTTTACTACCTCCTCATGACAGCAGTGTGGCTTACGTAGCAATGAAACCTATTGTTTTTACTTTTTAAAGTGGCACTATCACCGATTGAAATGCGAACGAAAATACCCCGGCGCCGTCTAGCTGCAGTGATATTGTTAACCGTTATAGCTTGCCTCCAGGTGCACGAGGACGGACCAAATTTTCACTCAATAATCGAGAAAGTCATGGCTTGTTTGTTTCGTTAAAAGAAATGCCGTTATGCATTCCTTCGCCTGGCGCAAGCAAGAGCTAGATAGTACTACATAGCGCTAGATGTTGTCAGATTTCGTCTGCTTTCAATCGGTATTAGTGCCACTTACAAGTTGTAAACTTGTTATGCACAATCGTTTCCAAGCCTGTAGTTTAATTTCTGCTTCACCTCCCCCCCCCCCCCAATACTTTGGTAAACAAATCTCCGTTAAAAACTTTCAGTTTCACTTATGCAGGATGCAGTACCCCTAGCTAGCTCTCCTGCCCGTCCGCACTTTCCCTACTCCTTCCGGTATTGAGGGTTAGCTCTGACGTCACCCCCTCCTCCTCCTCTCCCTTGAGTGACAGTTTCCATAGCAACACAGCTCCGCCCACGGCCTATTGTTGTCTAGGCCTTCAGCCAACCCATGGTCGTGCTCATCCTTTCTACTTTTGCCGACGCACGTGTATTTAAACGCGAGCCGTCCAATAATCCGTTGCATACGCTCGAGCCAAAAACCACAGGTAACTATCGCAATTGGGAGTCTGAGATGTACAACGACCAAGCAAACGCCATGCCGGGCAGGTAGTAGCCAGTTTAGTCAGGGACTTGAACCTAAGTTATTTTTGTAGCGCTTTCATTCAAAATTGTAATGTTAGATTTTAAACGTAACTTTGTGGCAGTTTTAGTGGGGAATTCTTGATTTAGCACACTGGTTCTTTAATACCCCGTTAATTAAAGGGTTGGAGATGCCTTCCTAAAAAAACTCATCTTTCTAAACTTAAATTTCAAGGTGCTTACTTCATAACAAGTTGGGTTCTCTTAAGCCATGGCGCGTCAACTAGAATAGCACCCTGTTGGATTTCTGGGATGGTGTTACGGTACTTAACTGAGTTTTTGAGTAACAATTAGACGGATTTCTAATAACCCCGTTGTGATTTCGATAGTGCGAAATTTTCGTTGATAGCTGTTGGTGAGGAGCCTCAGTTATGGTTCTTGTCTAAATTTTGATTCCAGACCGTTTCACATGTTTAACTTAAACCGAATTTGTGGTTTCTGAATAAACATGCCCAGTTGAAACATAGTTGTAAACTACTTCGACTTCTTAAATGTAACTACCAGTGTGAATTTCTTTTATTCAAACCCTAGTTTATTGTAGACTTAACAGTGTTGTTAAATACCAAGAGCGATTAACTAATAATAACCAAACTGAAACAACTTCGATCGTACGTCTTGCTTTACTCACAAATTTTCCTGTTGAGGTTAGATTAGGTCAGTTAAATTGTGCTATCGACTCTGGTGGCAGTGAAACTACTATAGTTGTAAACTTTAATCATACTGCTAGCATGGGCTGAGACTCTTAGACAACCAACTAAGCCACAGTACAGCGATGCTTGATCAAAAAGTAGTCAAACCAACCGTAAGATTGATCCGAAAATAGATTGAAGTGTGACCCTTGATTACCACAACTAGGAGCGTCTGTCTACCCAAGCACCACAGGGGCGTAGCAGCCGCTACATGATATAGTAGATACCAATTATTGGAACAATGAATGAGCCATCGTCACTTGTAATCTCTAATGGTCGCCATCTTAAAATCAGACCGCCATTTGAAATTACGCTTATTGTAGTCCGATTTTCTTCAAATTTAGAATGAAAACGTTGTAGTTGCTAACAATTGAAACAATGAATGTGCCATCGTCATTATTAATCTGTAATGCATGCCATCTTACAATGAAAAAAAAAAAATTTTTTTTCCAATTTTCCAATTTTCCAATTTTTTTCAAATTTTCCTTTTATCTTACAATGAGGCAGCCATTTTGAAATTATCCTTATCATTGCCTGATTTCATTCAAACGCAAAACATCATTAAAAATGTCAAATAGAAAATAAAAAGGAAGTTAGGCTCCGTCTCTAGGTTGGGTGTGTTGTGCATTCTTCTCGTTGCAGACAGTACCGTCAACTGCACTGTTTTGTAGTTGAGCTGCAATTCTCAGTCAAAGTATCACGTATTAATTATTAAAAAATCGGAACGTTAAATGTTAAGAGTAAGAGTAAAAAAGTCAAAACCTAGAAGGAACACGAACAAGCTTTGACAGTCAGGGTCTAGGTGTAAAATTTTCTCAGTAAGAGGCTGGTAAGCATTAGACCCTTACTATTCGGTACCGGTGGCCAGCTTTCGTCCTTAATAATCGGAAAGCAGTAATAATAATTACTTTATTCGCAAAGAAAACGAATGTGTCCAGCGATGCGCTTGACAGCCACTGACACCTGGCCTAAAATAAGGTACCACAACAACAAAAAGATGCATACACTTGCTTGAGAAAATAAAACGCGGTATTTACAGTAAAAATAAAATGAAGGTATGAAAAATTTTCGGATCTAAAAAAAAAAAAGCCAGTCGGGGAGTTCTACGTGACATAAAATGATGGCTTTTATCATAAAAAGAAGCATGGACGTGCCATAAACAGGTGTAGCAAAATTGTGTCCTTTGTAAAAAAAAAAAATATATACAAAATAAAAAATGCGTATAGATTAAAACAAAAAAGTATGCACAATAAAAAAGGTAAAATACAGTTAAAATCAATAACGTTTCAAAAACCTGGATAGGTCAACCAATTTCAAATTCTTCCTGAAAACAGACACAGAACAGGCGTTACCCAAATGTGATGGGAGAGAGTTCCATACTGCAACTATACGCTGTCCGAAGAAAAACTTCCAACAGTCCAATTTAGCTTTTCCAACAATTAACTTAAAATTATGACCTCTCCTTACACTATTGTTACGGATAGGAACATCTCAGAGTAATTAAGTCCATGGTATAGTGCAGAATTTGGTATGTTATGAATAAATGCATGTTGACAAAAAAAACTGTAATAAGACCTATGTGATGATCCAGTGGTAGTATGGTGTCCGTTTCCTGATTTGCTTTGTGTTGAAAAGTTTATTTTTCGGTTTGGTAACATGCAGCATATAAGCAGTAGACAACATTGTTGGTTGTCATTAATTGCCTTAAATCTACGAAATTCTTATAAAGATAACCAAACACTCTGAAGCATCAAAAGGCAAATGCTAAACTTTGCAAGAAAATAGTGTTCTTAAAGTTCTTTAAAAATATTCCAAGAACAAAGAAATTCTGCTACAACCGTTCATACACAGGTTCTGTCCGAATAGACTAGAACTAAGCTAACCACCGGGTAGTAAGGTTTATAATGCTTACCAGCCTCTTACCGTCTGACAAAATTTTACACCTAGACCCATACTGTCAAAGCTTGCCCGTGTTCCTTCTAGGTTTTGACTCTTAGACCCTTACTCTTAACATTTAACGTTTCGTTTTTTGTTTATCATCAATAGGATGAACGAAAAGGAGACGACTTGACTTGAAGAAATGATGAAAAATATAGCCCCGAGACTAGTCGAGCGTGTAGCAAATATTATACACTATATTATTCTTACTACAATTTTTGAAAGTTGGGCTACAGTTTTAATTTTATTTACGTGTCTAACGGTCGAATATAGCAGTAAGGTTTCACGAGGACTAAACAGTACAGCAACACTGCAGTATCTGAAACGTTACAGGAAAGTTTGTTTGTGTTCCTTTGCTGTTTTGACTACGGTTTAATTAAACCATACCTTAAGCATCAAACGAGTTCGTTTTTGTTTTCCAATCAAGGTTAATGGTCCCAGTAAATGTTCGGCTGTCGGGAGTGTTTGTGACTTTAACGTATTATAAACATGCATGAGTTAATGTATGATAACCCTTTGTACCACATCCGCAATTCATGCATACCTAATAATCTAAAAGGAATGCCACCTATTGTAGGCCCCAAAATAAAAAAAAATTAAATTAAAAAAAAAAAATCGAAATTGTAGCTATTAACGTAACTGGTCCTGATGAAGAAGCATGCTATTATAGAAAGCCATGTCATGCTCTGCGGACTCAGAACGGGCAAAAATATAGGTTAAGAGCAAATGAAATATAAATTATGCAATCGGGAAATCTTCCAGGCAGCGAATGCATTCATGCAGACTGGTTTTTTATGCTTATCAGGACTTGATTCAGGCATTGGCTTGGCTACCGCACATAGACTGGCCTTGACTGGCTACATTTAATAAACGGCGATTCTTTTTCCTTATTTTAAACAACGCCAAGGCATGCATCCATCCATGTATAACGGTAGGTAGAGCGCTAATGATACGTTGAGTGTTCGTGAAGACGAGATCGTGGATCGGAGAAGGAGAAGAAGCAAACTGAATTGCGCTCCTCCTCAAAACTTTTTGAAAACTCTTTTTTTTTTAAAGCGCGCAATCGCATTGTCACGATTAGGACTAAGCCACCTCTAATTTCGTGTGTGTTATTTGTTCATATTTTCCAGGGCGTGGACCTATTCCGACCGACCACCTACCTCTATTTATACAAACTGGAGAGCCGCGAGTGTAAACAGTCCAAAAAAAGAAAAAGAAAGAAAAACCTTAACGAAAAGAAAACGACGCCAATAATTATTGCGTGCTGCCGTTTTGGAGTGAGTGAGAGTATACGGTGAGAAGACAAGCGTTGTAGGTCACAAGACAAGACAGACTGGATGGCCGTGGACTAACCTAGCCCCATATCGTTCGTTTCACCCGCCCTGCCGCAACCGTGTTCGACAGCCGTCGATTAACTAAACTGAACACGCAAAAGTGAGGCCGACCGCTATTTGCCGACGCTCAATTCAGCATCCGCTCCGCTCTACAACGGGATTTTTCCACAAGATCACATCAAAGATAAACTTATCTGTGAATTCGACAACGAGGGAACAATAATATTCACGTGCAATCTGGACTGCCACCACCATGCATGCCTCGTCCACAGCAGGTAAGGTTTTGTGGTTTTGTTTATTTTTTATTTCCATTCCAGTAAGACCAACAGAGCAGTGACACGACGTAGTATTATTGTATATAACTCTATGCTGGAGCCTTAATGGGTTAGCTGCATGGGGCACTGCAGAGAGAAACAGAAGGGCGTCATACTGAAGCCGATGCTGTGAAGAGTGATTTCTTAGACCTAAAACGCGCGATTTTTGTTGTTGGAGAAAACAACGTTATTTTAAGCCTAAGAAATCCGCTCTTCCGTTGTTTTTCCCTCCCTTTTTATGTAGTGCACCTTGTAGTTATGCCCTCCAAAACCCATACTTGGAGCCAAAATGGCGGAAATGTCACTGCTCTATACTAAGGTATAGTTTAGCATCCAGTATGTTCAAAACGTTGACGCAGTGGTAAAATTTTTAGCGCCGAGTTAGCTGTCTGCGATGGCCCGTGAATTTTTTTGGCGTAATTGCTGCTCACTTGTTATTTTTGCGGTTCTCAGTGTTGGCTTCAGTGTTTCTTTGTTTTATAGTAACACTTACAGCTACCGTAAATCGCCTATAAGAGGTTTTGAACTTTGGTTTAACATTTTGCACGCCAACTGACACTTTTGTCCTTTGATTTAACACTTATGTCCGTCAATTTAACGCTAGTGGATTTCAAATTAACACTCTTGGCTTTGAATTTAACACACTTGTATTTGAATTTAACACTTATGCACTTGAAATTAGCGCATTGAAACAAACTCTTCGATCTAGTTAACGATTAAACAAAATTACGCAAAAACAAAAGTACGAAATTATAAAAAAGTTACGAAACAAAATTATAAGATAATAAAATGACAGCCTACAAAATTGCAAGGAAGAAAGAAAAAAAATTATGAAAAAATCCAGGTACGCATTTACTGGGTGGGCGTGATAATAATTTCAGTAGAATTCACAATTACGTAAACCATTAATGGAGTTTGGATATCACTGCAGTGGCGTGACTAGAATGAGGCAGAGGAGGCAGCCCCAATTTAAAATTTGTTCGTAACTGCAGAATGATGAGAAAATAAATTACTGCTGTAGTTTCGTGAAAAAAGTTATGTCTTGTGTGGCAAAAACTTATTTGTTTTATTTTTTTATGAAAGGGGAGGGGGTAGGGGGCTCCACTGGGCTCTTGCCTTGTGTGGCAAAAACTGCAATTTTTAAAAATGAAAACTGGGCTCGTGTCTTGTGTGGCAAAACTCGATTTCTTTTTTTTTTTAATGAAAGGGGCCCTCCACTGGGCTATCACCTTGTGTGGAGATAACTTAATTTTTTTATGAAGGGGGGGGGCACTGCACTACCGCATCAGGGCCCCAGTTTTGAAGTTACGCCTCTGACAACACTATGTCCTATATGAAATTAAACGGCCGCTTTTTTAAAGCACATTTTTAAATTTTCAAATTTTTCAAATTTTTGTTTCAGAAATATATTATTACAGTACTTCCTTTCATTTATGGTGTCCTTGCATTATGGTGTTCCAATTACGTTAGCGTTAAGTTAGATTTAAGTTAGATTTAAGTAAGCTACTATGTATAGCGCATGACCTAGGGTCTTTATGCTCTGAATAAATCAAATCAAATCAAATCAAATGTAATGTCACGAGTTACCACCAGTAACGCAAGGTCGTAACGAATGTAGCCTACCCTACTCTAGGTTTCGTTAAGATACTTTAATTAAGAGTTGAATCTTAATGGTTTACGTTAGTGTGAATTCCATTGAAATTACTGTATTACGTATTGCGCACAGTAAATGGTTACTCGCATTTTTTCATAATTTTGGTTTTTTCCCTTGTAATTTTGCAGGTTCTAATACAGTATTTTATAATCTTGTAATTTTGTTTCATACCTTTTTGTAATTTCGTGATTTTGTTCAGTCGCAAAATCATTAACTAGTTCGAAGAGATTGTTTCAATGTTTTAATTTCATGTGCATACGTGTTAAATTCAAACGCAAGTGTCTTTAAATCCAAAGCTAAAAGTGCTACTTTGAAATCCACTAACCATCAATTGAAGTACAAAAGTATAAAATTGGCGAGCAAAAGCGTTAAACCAAACTTCAAAACCTTAACTGCCCTGTCAAAGCTACAGTACAACTCCAACCCCCCCCCCCCCCAAAGAAAAAAAATGCTTCAAGATCAGAACCTAGTTGCAGCCTCCTGATTACACGATTTCTGGCCTTAAAGCATTAGGGATCGTAATCTGCTAGAATTTGAATAAAAGATTCATACATTCAGGGAAATCAATGTTTTTTCCCCTTCAATCGTGGTTTTTCTGCTTCAAAACTAAGAAAAGTTTAATTTATAATGCACACTAATAAAACTAGTAAATTAAAAAAACCAAATTCCTGAGGAAATGAGAATAAAGATATTGCGTTAATGCTAGACACCGACCCCAGATCACGTATGTGAATGATCGCATAAACGCCGAATTTTCCGCGTTGGAGTTAGGCCTAAACACCATCCCAGGACAGATCGAATTATCGAATTATTTTAACAGAGACCATGGGCGTTTAATAGTCGGTTAATGGTAATTTCCGTTTCTTTAAGAAGTCGTGTTAACTCATTTTTTTTTTTTGAAAGGGAGAGTTTTTCGGGACGCGCGTTGCGAAACGGGACAAAGGAACTCCTCATCCTGTGCTGGATCTATCTGTCTATCTGTCTATCTGTCTATCTGTCTATGTGGCTCCACGATAGGTATTGGACACATTGACGCATTCCAGATTCATTCCAGATTTTCCACATGTCTTCTACGCCCCGCTGATGACAAATTCAACTCGTAATACACCAAACGCCTTTTTTTTTCCCGGACCTATTTCAAAATACGATGCTCATCTGAGTCAACTGTACAAATATGTGTGTGTATATGTGAAAAGAAAATGTTGGAATTCGTTGTTTCCCCAAGCGCAGTTTCTTCACATGTTTCTGAAATCAACGCTTCGTCTGCCTTCTGAAACCATGGAAAGTGAATTTGAGGACGCGGTAGAGTGAACTAGGTAAAACTGTCAGTTTGGTGCGCACCAATCTACGGTTTTTAAATGGCTGAATTCTCCGGGGGTCTGTATGCAGGAACAGCCCAACTCAGCTCGACCAGCCTAATGCTTTGTTGTAGCACTCCTGAGAACCAGGCGATTTATTTATTTATTTTTTTAAAGTCAGTTGGGTTATTCGAACCGGCGTTCACTTGGTTTGGAGAAGAGGATGCTGACTATTTAGCGATTATTGGTACGTGCGAAGGCTCCTCAACATCAACACGACAGTTAAGGGTCTAGCAAATCTAAATAACAGGGGGTCAGGCTACGGGTTGGGTCAATTCCAAATTAAAACCGAGCAAGTTGAGTAAAGCAAATAGTCGTGGTTCAGTTCTAGTGATGTTTTAATTATAAATTGGAGCGATTAACACCTCAGGCTCGCCTGACCAATGGGGGCGACTCTTGCCTTAAACGGAATGCCGTAAATGTAAGGCTTACTTGGGGTCAGATAGAATTATGATGGATTTCGGGATATTATTTGGTGTGAATGGCTAATTTGGCTCCTTACGGTGTTGCAGTGACACACTGGTAATCGGTCCTGTTTGAATTTAAGATGGGGGAACTGGGGCAAAAAGGGAAATATTTGTAATTACTAAAGCCGAAATTACCTTTGGATGTGAATCGATGGGAGGACCACAGCGGTGACTTCAAATTCGATTCACACCTAATTGTTGGGGGCATCGGGCATAAGACAAAGATAGTCGCTCAAGCCATTACAATATTATTGATGTCATACATTAATTACAGGCAATTTATTACAATAATTATCATATAGCATCATCTTAAGTAGCAATGAATATTAATTTTGAAGTTACAATGGATCGTTACAATATGACGTCACGTAGACCTTGGGCTTGGCAGAATTCACAAATGACGTCATCAGAGCAACTTCGCTGGGGTGGTATAATTCCAACGTTTGAGATCCGGAACTAAACTCAAAACAACCACTGGACTGTGATGGCTCGTTTTGCTCGGGGGCCCCAGGAACCCCTCACAAAGCTGGCGGTGGGCTTCTGGGGACTCATTTTTTCCTCCATCTTAAAGCGGTGCTCGTTATGTACTCGGGGATGGGTTGACCTTGCAGATAGTACAGTGACAATAACGCCTTATTCACTGAAGAGTTCGTATGTAGAGCCAGTC
>JAHWFP010063839.1:0-11536 GCA_023313725.1 Lithobius niger
GTTGGGCCTGATCGAGTACTATATTTCTACCGTCATCGCGGCAAAAAATCGCCGTGGTTTTATAAAAATTTGAGTGGCGATTCAAAATAAGATTAAGTCGTTTTCCAAACGACCACGACTTTGTGAACGCATTATTACTTTCTTTGTTTAAGAAAATGGCGTTCAACTCATCTCTTTGCTGAATAAAGGATTCCCAAGCAATTGTATCGAAAGTAATGCCTATTTTCGATGGACTTAAATCGCTAGATGGTACAATCATTTTCCGGACGTGAATATATGGTTTATTCATGAATGATGAAGCCTGAGCGAACACGTCATTGCCTAAATAAATAATGCGTTGTTTTACATCAACCTTTGGGTTTAGGCTCGTCATTAGCTGCTTTACGTCTGCCATTGAGTTTGGTAAGAGGTGATATTTTCTATTAAAAAGAGGGAAAAAGTTAAAAACTTCAATAACATTGCGAGTGCTAAGGCCTAATACTTCACGTTCATTTAACATTACATGCTAAAAAATCTCTTAATTATTGTGAGAAAAGGAAAAACGAGGGCTCTACAGACTTGCTTATTTTAAAATATAGCAAGAAACAGGGAAAAACAGCCGTACTTATTTTAGAATACATGGCTAACGTATTAGGCCTGAATAAAAAAATATTAAACTTTATAAATTTTAAAACTAAGAATGGCTACTATTAAAAATGACTCGGTACTTACATTCAGATGAGCTGGTTCGTTGTCTCGAGCGAAAATGGACTGAGGTTGCGGCACAGCGAATGTTGGGTGGTATTTATATGGACGGCCCGTACGCAAAAATGTGCCTACTGACCAATGGAATGAACAGGACAGAATTCATTGCCTAATATGGAGGCTTATTAGTCCTAAAGCTAATACATATTTTCTGTACGTAGCTAACCAATCAGGCAACAGAGCGTGATAGCCTGAGGCTAATGCATGCTAAAAAGCGACGCGTTATTTTTTTTATGTAGCCTGTCATACATAAAATGCATGCTTTGCCTTCGGAGGCTGAGTGGTTCCCACGAAATTATACAACATTCTTATGCTAATTACAGTTGTGCAGGTGGGTTTGAGAACAGCCTTGCATGATAAGAAGCGGACGCCTTATTTTTTTTTTGTAATCTATGACAGCCATAAAATATAAGCTTTGCCTCAACCTTATATTTATGTAACATTGCGATGTTAATTTGCTGGGTGTAGGTGGATTCGAGAAGTTAGTATATACTAAAAAGCGGCGGCTTATTTTTTTCTGTCCCACGACATGTATAAAATATCGGCGCTGTAATTATGTAATGTTAATTTCGTGGGTGTAGGTGGAGTTGAATACGTTTAAAGGAGAAGGGGAGGATGAGTGTGCAATTGACTCGAGTATCAGAAAAGAACGCCTGAGGGGGTTAGAGGTCCGCCCCTGCCAAACCGTCGTGAAAAACGGCCGTGCCCGTGTTGGTTAATTATATAGCATCTTGGCTAAAAGAAAAAACTACAGGCCTCCATCTACGCTAATTTTTTTGGGTGGGAACATTTTTTTTGCATATATACTTAAAAACTGGGAGGTGAATAACTTTACTTCGCTCATGGGGTAAGGGCGAAACGCGTTACACCCACACAAAACTAATGAGCAAAAAATAATACACTCGCCCATTCGCAAACTTTTCTAGATAAATTAGGACAAGTAAAAGGAAGCCGCTCATAGCCTTAAGGCTAGAAAGAGGCGTATCCTATGAATATTCTTTTTGTTTTTTTTATTATTATTTAGCCTACGTCCCCAGTGGAAGAAATCTATTCAGTCCGTTTATTTTCAACTAAGTGGCATGGATTACACCCCTGCGTCGGCAAGCGAGCTCGGTTCGGACGTGGAGTAGAATTCTGGAAACGACCAAATTGATAGCGTTGCCAGCCTTAGTCCGTCGTCGAGAGGAAGGGGTGAGTCAGATACAACTTCGGAAATTGGTGATATAGCCAGCCTTGGCCCATCGATTTCGTCGGAAGAGAGCAACGAGTCCAATGGGGGAAGTAGATTCGAATGATGTATCATAAACTGGTACGGAAGTAGGCCTACCCACCCCTGGATTTGACAAAAAAGTAGCCCTAACCCATCGATTTCAGCACAAGCTGAAGCCGTACCCAACACTAGTACTGGGATTATAACATCGCGAAAATGGAAGAAGCATTCCATTTTTAATAATAGAATCTAGATTAAAAAGCGTTATAGTTATCAACAAATTGCCTTTCCTTATAGACAATTTTGTTTGACAAACAGTTGGACGCAACAAAATATCTTTAAAACTATAGCCAAGCGCTCGCTCCATGCTTCTCTTCCCCCCCCCCCCCTCTCCTCCAACACACTCAACTCGCCGCGCGCGCAGAGCTCTAGCCTGCGGGCCTCAATGCTATCGTGCGCACAACACGACATGTGAGCTCACACAGCATTGAAAATCTGTTACGCCGCGCTCAACATTGGGCGAGCGTTAGCTCAATACTAATCTGCACACAACAACGTCGCGCTCAACATTGGCGAGCGTTAGCTCAATACTAATCTGCACACAACAACGTTATGCTAGGCTTTCCCCTCAGCATTGAAATCTGTTACGGAGAAAATTTGAAATCTTCAAACACGAATTGCATTGGAACTGTTACAGACTGAAAATCTCTAATAGCACTGAATTAGTTAGGAAAGAGGTTTGTGCACCGAAGTTTAGTATTGATTTCTGTTAGGAACCGTACACAACGCCATATTAATGCACACTAATAGTACCATACACTACTCCGGCAGTCCTGGCGGGGACTTTGTCGAGGTTCCCATTCCAGGATTCGACCAGTTCCGCAAATCTCCAGCAACCAGGTTGTGATCTCTCACCGCTTAACCACGATGACCATTTAATTACGTTAATCATACATTTCAAAAAGATTTTAAGCGATATCAGTACATAAACTAGACTCAAAGCAAACGAAATGCAAAAACAAGATGCACTAACACTGCATTAGTAATTCGACGTGTCGTAAACTATGGTAGAATACAAAAAATCTGTAATTGACGTATGAAGTTGGGACATACCAACAGGACATTATTAAAAAATCTGAATGCATGGTGTACTGAAGAATATATACTATATTGCACATTATATTAAAAAAAATTGTCTCGTAATTTTTGTTCCTACGATACGGCAAATGAGCAAGAATCTTGTGTGCGACGATGCAATCACTGACCAGATAAGTTTTCATCGGACGCTGATATTGGTATTCTTACAAAACAACAAACTGAAAGCTTCGTTGTTGTACAGTTTCCCGTACCCGTTGTTCTTGTTCATCAGACTTTTACATTTTTTAAATCTTCGAACACCATATTTCATAAATTCAGCAGGTAATTTGGTGGGGGGAGGGGATGGGGGAGGAGAAGGAGAAATCATATTGCGCTGAGGGTACGTGAGGATGACTACTTTAAATTTATTTACACTTTTTAGGTGTAAAATACTGTAATATATCGCACCCGAAAAGCAGCGAGGATGGCGCAGTAATTAACAGCAAAGATCTTATACGAGCATCGCATTCATTGTACCGTCCAGATTCAATCATAGAAATTCGGTGTACCATCCAGATCACCGTAAAGGTAAGTGATGACTCACTTTGTGTTGTTCTGTGCCATACGAGATAAGCCATCTCGACGTACACGATAGCCTCTAACCGACCGCAATGTTGAAGAGCTGACTTGCCGAAATGCGCAGTTACACGCCGTAATTTTTCGTATGATGGGCGTTAAGCGCACACCTTTACGCTGAGGAAGCGCTGACGTCAGCCACTGATCGTGTACTATTTGACGACGGTTTTTCTCTCATAGACCTTTTTAGAGGTTAGCGAACTAAAACCGGCCTAACTAAATTAACTACAGCATAATACCTTGTGTGCTGGCGCACTGCAACTCTCCCACCCGCATACTTGAATTTCGTCGGATCAGAATTGAACAAATGTGTCTGGTTTTTGAAGAGATATCGCTGACGTAAATCGGCTACCCCCGTTTTTTGGCCACAACCACATTAATTCGACGTGTGACACGTCGAATTAAAAAGAGAGAACGATGTTCCACCTGATCGATCTAAAAAAGCCTCGTACAGTTGGTATGTTTGATTTAATTTATCTATCAGTAGTATTCAACCATTTACCGAAAGACATGACACGTACACTTTTAGGTTAACAGTGTCAAGTTTTCAGACAGTACATTAAGTTATGTCTACTTTCCCTGAATATCGAATGGCTGATTAATTAGATAGCCAAAATCTATCTCGTAATCCATTACCCAATTTTACTGCCTTTCGAACTTAAGCCTACATATTCAGCAAAGAATTTATATGGAAAATCTGAAGGAAACTGAATAATTTGTTAACAGTTATCGTGCATACAGACAGACAGACACCAGCGCAGAATGAGATGCTCCCTTCGCACCACGTGCCACGAATTGATCAAACGTAAACAAGTTTAAAGAAGCAGTCTTTTGTACAAAGAGTCTGTTAGTTCGAAATCGCAAAATTTACGTCAGTACGTCCATTACATACATCAACCAAAAGTCAAATCTAGGCAATATGCAGTAAAAATCGACCACAAACGTTATGTAGCCATGCCAGATTACAACATCCAAAACGTATCTGTACGTGCAAATACATAACTTATTACAAATCGTAACAAAACCTAACGTCATTGTTCATATGGTTATACATTAAAAGTTTAATTTTAAGGGGTAATACAGAGAGCACTAACTACATCTTATGGCAGACCGTTCCAGAGGTAAATCCAATCACAGAAAATAAAAGAGTTTAAAAAAAGTTGGCGGATTAGAAACGCTAAGTTCAGCAACGAGTGTTAACAATTTCCGTAAAATTACGACATAAACACCTGGCAATTTGTTTCCAGCCCTTTGTTCCATAAGCATCAGATTCGTTGTACAGCTTAATGATTAGAGATGCGAACATGTGTTTCATACATAATAACAGAGGACATATATGCCGTCACATAGCCAATTCGCCTCATTCAAATTAACTTCGACTTGGAACTACGACTGCACTTTTAAGGTTAAAGGAACTGAAAACAAATTACGAGGTCTTTGTACCACAATATTACGGAACATTTTCGGTGAAGAATGTTGGTTCGCAACTAAACACAACATACACATGTTTGAGGTATTCTTTTTACTTCTTGCAGAATTTGGTGCTCAATTGGGACCTTAATTATTTTATATTACTCTGTGGCACAGATTTTCACTCTTGTAATTTCGGTGCCAATGTATCCTATGAAATGATTTGGAGTGTATCTATCTACCTAAGTTGTACAGTCACGAGTACACACACAAAAATCACAATGAACAATTCTGGATCAGAACCGACGTCAACCACTAAAAAAGGCAAAATAAACTTCACCAGTAAATGAAAAACATGAAAACATCCACGAAGAAGGTGGTTAACTAGGCCATTCAACCCCAAAATACACTGAACGTTTAACATTTACGAATAGAACTGAATAGGCACTAACTGACCGACTACACACTAAAAACCAAGGTAGTTTTTTTTTAACCGCTGCTCAAGATTTATAGCTTAAAACGGAAGTATAAAGAAGGACTAGGGTGTTTTGAACGCTATTTTAATGTGACTACGCTGTTGTTCTTCTCGTTGGGGACATTTTGCTCTCGCCTAGATATCGAACCAAAGAACCGATTTTCAATTTTTGTAGCTTAATATTGAGTATTAAAAAGCCTCGTATATAATAGTTATTTTAAGGTGATTGCAATATTATATATCGTTTGTTATTCTTGCTGGAACTAGAAAAAAATAGATATTTGTATTAAAAAAACTCTTAAGGGTATAAAATACGGATGTCAGCTTTGAAACTTTGAGCTGTAAAGGACAAGATATTAGAAAAAGGCATGTAAGTCATCAGCGTCGCTAATACGTGTAAAAGAAGATCCAGTCTTTGTTAGGGACGCTGGAGATTCTTTTACACGTATTAGTACGATGTTGATGACGTATTAGTGCGATGTCTTAATCTAATATCTGTTCCTTTAGGGCTTTAAGTTTTTTAAGGCTTACATCGTATTTTACACGCTGAAGCGTTTTTTTTTAAATACAAATTTACCAGGTTTTCAGTGGTAATTACCAGTGCCCTGTCCAAAAGTAGTTTTTTCCAGGGAAATTGCCAACCCAGCTTTGAAAGTGCCACTGCGTATAAATAAATTAAAACCAGGTGCTTAGTTGTATTTTGATTTGTTATTCCAACGCAATTTCTAAAGAGAGTTAGTCTCAGCTGCTCACATCGAAGCACTACGTAACTGGGTTTTGACTTTTGACCAGTTGTTTGGTAATCGGCATGTGGATGAGCTGGTGTCGCATCTCGTGCTGTCAACTGAACTGTCAATTCTTGTGCCTGATTTCTGAAAATTTGGCTAATCTATTTATCTCTTGTTCTAATAGATCTCTGCACGGTGAACTATCGATTAAGAGAAGTATGACGACCTTAACATTTTAGGGTGAAGCGAAGGGGAAGATTCTGTCACAGAAATGTACGGTTACAATAAACTCCTAAAGCTGACTAGTGGTTGGTTTCTTGTAAACCAGTGTGTGCCGGCGATGGTCTCCATAGTGGCGATTGTTTTTTGTGCTGAAGCACTTGTGCGTTATTTCAAATATGAGGCCTGTATTGGACGAGTGTTGTATTTTTCACAGTGTATAGTTTGAGTTGCTTGCCTGTATTCGTCCAATATTTCCCCAACGATGGAAATATTTCCAACATTTCCCCAACGTCACCCAATAACAACAGAATAAAGAAATTTCTACTGTTTTTGCCTGGCAACAAATTGTCTACAAAAGTGGTCGAATGGTGACCTCGTGTTGGGTACATAGGCAGCGTTCAATATAATCTTATCAAAACCAAAACTGGTAGAAGGAACCGCTCAGTTCCGAATGGTTCGGCCCATCAAAGGAATGATATCAACACACCAAATCATTCGCCAAGTTAATTGCACCGACTAATAGTTCGAGGGTTAAATGAAAGCTGTAACATTGCTCCTGTCGGTAGCAATAGTCGAGTTTTCATTTAACGTCCAAAGTATTATTCGGTGCGATTAACTTGGCGAATGTTTTGGTGTGTTGATATCATTCCTTTGAAAGGCCGAACCATTCGAAACTTGGTGGTCTCCTTTGCCAGTTTTAGTTTTTGATATGATGTCACTTCCTTTTTTTCAATTTTAATATTGTATTAGACTCGACTCAACTAGTCTGCTGATGTGTAATAATGTGCCACGTCAACAATAGGTTGAGTGGCCATTTTCCCGAATTTTGAATTTCATGCCATTCCTTTGAGCGGTCCAACCATTCTCAACTTAGTAGCTTCTTAAACAGTTTTTGGTTTTATTTCAAATTAATTTAATTTTTTGTATTAGGTCATATCACTCCTTTGAGAGGCTAAACCATTCTCAACTTAGTGGCCTCTTTACAAGTTTTTGGTCTTATTTTGAGGTTTTGTTTATTTTTGGTGAATTGGACGTGGATACAATGTGTTTGTCAACGTTGTTTAGATTTATAGCGATACACTAGTGTTTGTTCAAATACGCACGTCAGTATACACTTTGCATTGTCCGAACTTTGGCCGTCCAATGAGAGACGACGCCGACAGTACTAACAATGGTTATAACAATATTTTCGTACTTACGCGCCCTCCCCGTTACACCCACAGGCTACAAACCAGAAAAGGTATGCAGTTCGTATCGTACTGCAGCCATTCGTCCAATTTCATGGCTAGGAGTCTTCTCTTTATCTCGGTATCGGTGAATAAACATCCTATGGAATTTAACATGGGATGAGCGGATTAGTATCAACCAGGTAGGTAGTAACACATTTGCAACGTTAGGTGAGGGTCGTATTTTGCATTGAAAACCGCTCAGCTGATATTCCTACACGATGTAATTTTTGTCAGGTGGGTCATTGGTCTCGATTTAACACAATTTAACCTTTTGTACCGCATTATTTTTCCCCAAGTTCCTGAAATGTGCCCAACTAGGTTTCAGGATATTAGACACTGATGCTATGGCATCGCGCTACAATGGTTTACGTCCTCGACAATTGAATTATGTGATGTTTGTTGCCTAACTTTAGTTTGACGCGACTCACTAGCGCGTGTCTAGATCATATACATTAGATCATATACAATGTTAGTTTGTCATAGGCAAACTTGAATTATATTTCCAACATTGGCCATACGTTGTGCATTTGCAATATGTATTGGGTGGTAATACTGAGCCAGTATTAGTGTCAAATTGGCACAATTGTGCATAATTGTATACTGCCAACACAGTACAAGGCCAATGTTGGCCAATTGGTGTCTTTACTGTAAATACAGGTATTCGACAGAGATTGGCGCAATGATGGAAATTGCAAACATTTTCTCATAACACCAATATCGGGCCATTAAAAACTCCTGCTTGGGTTGAATGGGTTTGTGTTGCCGTTGTGTAACCTGTTGTTGTTTTTGTATTCACTTTTGTGCCAGTAGTTTAATTCCTTGAAAACGATCTCATCGTGAACAAAACTTTGGAAGGTTATGCAGTAAGGTCATGTGCAACTTCTATTGGGGATATAGATTCAATGATTCGTCTGTTGTGGTTTGTTAAACATTTCCGGGTAGAGGCTAGAGGACACATTTTTCAATACCTAATAATTTTTAGATCGATTTTAAGATTTACACCGTATAAAAACTTAATTTTTTTTTATTTTACACATCCAAACAACTCATTTGCTTTGCCGGGGTAGGGCGGAGGGGGAGGGTATGGGCATTGAGGATTTCTGGCACATCGACAGCAAAGATAAAATGGCCGCCTTGGATTCGCTTTGGACAAAATGGCCACGAACTGTGGTCCCACACAAACGATGGTTTTCACGTTATTCCGCTGAGACTTTGATCGTTTAGTGGAATTCCAGAAATTAAGTAGTTAAAAACAACACTATTTTAAAACAAACACAGACTGACTGCTCCTTCAAGTCCGAATAACGGTTGAGCTGCGGCAGGTTTTGAGGCGCTTGGTTCGTAAGGCCAGGCGCCCAAAAAAGCCCGATTCAACGATCTTCTTCGTTTGTTGCAAGCAGGTGCAAAACCAAGTAGTTGGATTGTACTTAAATCAATTTAATGACGATGGGTTAGAAATAAAACGAAGCTTAAATAAGAGTTCGACGTCTTAAAAAGAAGTGTGCGCTGTACATTTTCACCTAAACAAATACGTCGAACGTTTTAGCGGCAGCAACAGCGTAAATAGGCGTGTCGATATTTTGAGGGTAGTGGCAACTTTAAAATATTTTATTTAAGGAGTGGTGTCAAACGCCAATTTTAAACAGTAAAATTTGTTGCTTGACATGAATTTAAGCTTTCACACCACACTCGCGGACGAGCATATACTATGAAATCCCGTGATATTTAATGGATAAACATCTAGTTTAAACAGAATACATTTATCAGACTGTTCGTAAGGATGGGGTACGAACCAATGAAGTAGGCAGCATGGCAGTAGTTTTCTTTCTACTTTCGTCTGCTGGAAAAATCACGTTACTTATGGTAACCAATGCATGCAGTACCCCCAAAAACTTGAGAATGCTGGAGACAATCAGGTACCTCCAAAAAACAGTAAACTCTACAGTGCGACACAGCGTTCTAAATATCCAAATAGAGAGGCATAGAGTCAAACTACTTCACCGGTTGCTTGTGCACATGTATTATACAGCAGAAGTTTCGATTCAGAAACTTTTCACAAACGATTCTTTTATATCCTTGAGCGGAAATTACGTCACCCTACGACTTGACTGTCGGAACCATTCGGAGTTAATCGATAAGATCTCACGTGTGCTTAATAACGTTGTGGTAATCGACCACCTCTTCCAATTGCTGTGGCTGATGGAGGGCAGAGTATCCACTCTTCCACTGTCAATAGTAAATATTTGTGCGAAACTAATACCTACTTCCAACGATTACCGCCAGAGGGTGCCGTCGTCAATGAACCGAATGGTGACGCGTCAATGCCCAAGTTTACGTTCCTGAGCGTCGCCATGGAGACGGAACCTAGTTAGCGCTACTGAAACCAAATGATCACGAGAAGAATACTGAATTCATCCCTCAAAAAATTAGTACCTCAGAAATAGGAGATTCAATTAATTTTAAGCTATATCGGAAATGGATGATCGTGTTTTCTTTCCTGTATTTTAGTATTCCGTTTTCCACTGGGTTGTAACTACGAGTGGAGCTAAGTATAACGCATGGTTTTCTGTTACAAGGAGTTTTCCAGTCGAACAAAGGAGTTTTCCAGTCCATGGTTCAAAATTCTTTTAACGAACTAGAAACCGTTTGAATCGAATACAGAATATGTCCTTCAACTTCATATACTGCCTACTCAATAGTACTTCGTTAATTTCCGAAAAGTGGCATGCACAGGAGGGGGAAAGGGGGGCAGTGCACCTGCTCTTTTCGGAAATTAACTTTTTTAACAAAAAAAAATGTCTTTTTGTGCCAGCAGTGCCTGAGAAAGAGCCTAGAGGCCTAAAACAGGCCTGGAAAAGGGCACAAACTGTATGATAAGAGCAAAAAAGGCTAAGAAAGGGTAACAAGATAGGCAAAAAAAGTCCCTGCAAAAATTGATCATTAAAAGCCTAAAAAAAGGCACAGAAAGAGCAAAAAAGGCCTGAAAAGGACAGAAAAGGCTAAGAAATGGCAAAAAGCGTCCCTAGATAAAATGTGCCCTTTTACTAAAAGTGGCGCCTGCCCTCTCGAAGGTATTGTCGCTTTTACCATGGTTGAATGACGCCATCAATGCAACTATTTTTTATTTCACATTTCCCGACCGTTCCGATGAATTTGCTTGTTCGGTGATGCTATGCTGTCTTCGAGAGACTGCCACATTTCGTCCTCCGGAGTCGTTGATAAAAGCAGGTGCTATTTTACCCCACGTTTTGCGAGAAGCGGCATTACCTACTCTACTCTGCTTTCCACAGTTCCTTAGGGACCCCGCGCACTGGGAGGAGTGATCGTCACGGCCAAAAAACACGGCTACGTGCCGCGTGGCCACGTCCGTTTTTCATTGATAATTTTCGATTACGTGGTAAAAATGACCACGGAGCAAGTATGGTCGCCCTGTGGTCGCTTGCACGACAGGAATGAAAACATTACACACCACAGGGAGGACCCTGGGTGCAACCGACACCAGCGCAAGCCATTCGGACACCAAAACCATCTTAACCACAAAATAACCAAGCCACAGGCAAGTTCACAGGCTCAGCAGACCGCGGGGTGACCAGACACCGCCAGCGGAGAGAGCCAACAAACAAACAGGACAAAGCCGGGCCCCCGGAGAGGCCAAGAGGACGCCACAGGGCCGCAAAGCGGGAACTGCAAGGCGCCACAACACAAGCGAGGGTTCACCACACGGCAGGCCAAAGGCCCGAGCACACAGGCGAGCCGCCACCGCACGAGGTCACGTACCGTCAAGACAGGCCAGCCACACCACTGA
>JAHWFP010063840.1:8525-19490 GCA_023313725.1 Lithobius niger
CCCCCGTCTTAGCGTCGTCTCTGGTTTCGCCGCATCGGGAGAAATCAAGCGACTGCAGCAACTACTTATTCGCAACCGGCATTCTGTACACTTCTACCACTTTCGAAAATGTTGAGGTGCACATTTTTATCACGCAATGCAACGGCTCTCTTCATTACATTGTCTAAAAGTAGTATCGATGACAATTGCCGGTTAAAAATGTTTTACCTTTTAGGCATAGTTTTAGAGTTTCCATGTGAGTTGAGTTGAGTTTATTATTATTAGTATTTAGAATCATGTACAAGGACAATCATATAAGTGACAAACCCACATCCCACAAGAGCAGATGCCCGCGTGTGGATTGGGGCCGCACAAACATGTAAATCAAACAAACACAAAGGAAATATATTTCCTACAATCAGAACTAGGGATTACATGCTAGGAACTGTTTAAGAAAATATATAAATATATATGTAAAACGATGAAATAACAACAATAAAACAGAAATTTAGTTAAATTTGCGAAGTCAGAACAAAAACAACAGTACATGAGTAATCCAAAGAAAACAGTCAAATCTGAACAAGACAATAATAGCACAATATTGTGCCGAAAGAAACGAAAAATGCAAAATAAAACGTAATATTTAAATTAAGAAAAAGTTAAGTCACAATAATGAACAAATTTTCTAAATTAGAAGGTAGTTTGGACGTAATTGTCAGCTTTTAGGCATAATTTTTACATGTCGTTTTTAATTCCGTAAGTAGTAGCTAATGGAGAGTTGGATTCGGTAGTAGGCTTATTAATTTATATGCAACACGGTTTGGAGATTTGGCGTTGCTGAGGCAACGTGAGTTAAGGACTTAATTTCAGCGGTTAGGCCTAATTCTTTCCCCGGCCATTTAAATTTTGTAAGTAGTAGCTAATTGGGAGAATTTGGTCGAGAGTAGGCCTATTCCCCCATGCATGCAACACGATATTGAGATTACTGTAAATGAAGCTAATGTGCGTCGTTGCCGAAATCCGTCTGTTTTTACGGTTGCGCGTTTTCCAGTAGAGTTTAAATGCGACAGTCAAATGATATTATTTCATTGAATTACATCGAGAAAGCCTATAGTATAGATATGGAGGTAGCAACAGCGTTTTAATTTGCCCTTTTTTTAAACTAAGTTTTAGTCGTTGAATACCGTTTGTCTCTATCTCGTTGAGACAACCCCCCTGAAGTTCAAATAAGCGATATACGGACAAATTTCGTTGCCATAGTCTCCTCAGCCTTTACGGCTGTACGCAAGAATAAAAAGGAGAAATACTCGAATTAAGTTTCGTTTCAACTGCTACGGTTATCTCCGTGGTAGACCGAGGCAACTTTCCTAGGGTATAGATTGAACTTTACATGCCACAATCGACACGAACATAAACTCTGCTCCAGTGCCATCTCTTCCCAAAGGCACAGGGGAGGGATGAGGGCCAGACTTGAACCATATTAGAAAAGGTGTTGCAAAATTTTATTTAGGACAAAATCTGCAATAAAAACTGGCTCCAATAGACTACACGATACATTAATCTGAGATAAAATGACAGAATAACTACCAATACTTGGACTCAAACCCAGAAAGTTCCGCACACTAATCTGGAGGCACTAACCACAGCGCTGTCGGGGCGGACCTATTGACTTCTCCAGCCGAGCTTAGTAACTGCTTAACCTTTTTCAGTGGTGACCTAAATGTTACAAACGTACACAAGGTAGGAAAGCAACTTGCTTTATGGCCTCCACCCTAGAAATAGTGACAACAGTAAATAAAGAATAAATCACAAAGTTTAATAAAGGGATCGTTAACCTTTTATCTTGTGATTTATTCGTTACTTTCTTCTGGTCGAACCCCTGGAAGGGGAACCTTGGCAAATTCTCGCCCAGGACTGCCGGCCAGGGTAGCGTGCGAGGCTATACCATGCTCATTCAGCTGCTATGGGAACTATTCTGGCCAATTCTGGACAATCTTTCGGCCATACGAGCATTAAATTGCTTCGGCTGACTAAGGCCCAAAGAAATTAATTAAAAAAAAACCCGTTTTATTTAGCAGTGAGTGTGAGTCGAAGGGGGGGGGGGTTATTCACTGATATCCCATGCCCTGAAGCACTGCCGTAATTACCCCAATTTCCTGTATTTCGAGAAAAAATGTTAAAACCACTCAAGTAAGTTTATTACTATTTTTTAAGTAATCATTCCTACTTTAACTCGTTAGGTTTTTTTTTTATTTTTAGGAGGGAGAGGTAAGGTTCACCTTGAAGGAAACGAAAGAGGGATTTCTGTCCACGCGCGTGTTGTGCACTATAGTCGATGAGAGAAACTGGTGGGACGATCTCATTTGCGATTTTCTGGGTATGTGGGATAATCAGAAGAAGCTGGGGTGTGTGACTTGGGGGAGGGAGTAGGTGAGAGTTGGGAAGGAGGTTGGGTGGAATGCAAGAGTAGTGTAGTTTGCCCGTATCTACAACAGCTCGGCTACCTTCTACAATACTAATTCTTATCGTCTCATCTGTGACGTCACAGATGAGATGACGTATTGGGTTAGTGTTAGTATGACTATGCATTTTTATAGTGACTTGCACTTTTTTTATTAGATTTTGCGCGGCGTCTACCTCCTTTGAAGGTTGGAGTCAGAAAGAAAGATGGCTTCCGGTTGTAAGTAATATGTAAGGCCTGCTCGCTCTCTGATTGGTCGAGAGTCGGTCACGTGAGCGGAGGACGTTTCCGGTCGTCCCTCGAGCGGTAGGAATTGGAACTAAAAATGGAGGATTATTTTTAAGTAATATTTCTCTGATTCGTTGAGAGAGCTGGTAACGTGACCGACGCCACCGTCTTAATGAGACGGCAATTACGAGGTTAAGCGACTGTATACACTCATTCACAACCTCGGTCATAAACCTGCTATTTGATATGGTTGGCAATACGAGCGGGGAGATAAGACAGTATGTTCTGGATACCAAGAATGAACTTGAAAATACTTTTGAAACGAGAATAATGGAGGCTTCGCTTAGTAATAGCTTACTGGAAGAAGAAGTTACAAACTTAAAAAGACGTGCACTACAGACGGATTCAAGCGGTGATCCTCAGTATTTAGCTAACGGTAAACGAATAACGAATGTGGCTCCGGCTCTCCACTCTAGTGACGTCACCACCTTATCGTGGTGCAAGCAAAATTGTCTTTCATTAAATAGTCAACGTAACGCCTTCGACTCCAAAAACAAAATGATAAAGAACCTCTCACAACCTACTGAATCTAACGATGCAGCTAATAAACAATATGTCGATTTCACAAATAATTTATTTGTGTCATTCAATTTTAATGCCCAACTTAATCAACCCTGGTTTGTTTTTGCTCGAGATGCTAGTTTTGTTATGACACGAAAAGCAAAGCTGACGAGAATTTCCTTGTTTTGTGAAAAAGAAAATGTCGATTTAATGGTTAGAGTGGATTTTGGAAGGAATCCATTTACGTTCCACAAACCTAGTTACGTGAAAACAATGGAAGAAATTCCAAAGACAGAGATACTTATCGAACCTGGTCAAGCTATTGTGGTTTCTAATAGTACGTATGTGAAAGAATATTTAAAAGATACGAAAGTAGACGTTTTCTTTACATTTATTTAAATTTTTTTTTTTTTACATTAATTTTCTTTTTTTTGTCTCCGGCCCATCTTCATCATCTCCATCTCTTTTTCTTTTTTTTTCGCTGTAAAGAAGTCGAAGAATTAGCGAATAGAACAATACTTTTTAAAGAATGTTTTTAAATCTGGTGTAGCTTACTTTTCTATTGCTACCCGCATCAATCGTCTCAAATTGTCTAATAACGCAGACACCATCGGTATGCTAAAAAAGGAAGGGAAAATCGTTTTTGTTTAAAAAGGGATTTTTAAAAATGTTATTTAAAAGTTTTCATCTTATATTACTTACAGCTCATTTTCTCCCGTTTCTGGGTTTGTGTACATGTTTGGCATCTATAAAAAAAAAGAATCACGTGATCAGGAAAATGATTTAAAACTCTTTCCGGAGTTGAGACAAGCTCATTCGTTGTTTGTTGTTCGTGGAAATGAGTCGTCAAGTTCAGTTCAAAGACGGGAAAATGGATCAACAAGAAGTTACAAGTTTAGAAAATGTTGACATTGAGCAGACTGTCAGCGAGTTGAGCGATCTCGTTCAAAAACTGTCAAATCAAACAGTTACTGTTTGTAATGAGGCGATTAACGAAAATTCTGAAGAATATTACGCCGCTTTAAGACGACTAAAGGAACAATTGAACAATCGTTTAGACGCACAGGAAGATATTTTACACGAACAAAAGTATACTTTTCAAGCTTTTCAAGCAAGTGACTACTTACGACCGGATCCAGAAGAAAATATGGACTATAACGTGAAGGGGCAACGCATTGCTAATTTAGGAACACCTGTTTATGAAGGTGATGCTGTCAATCTAAGCTACGCAAGTGAGAATTTCCTTCCATTAAATTCGAATCAGAACTGTTTTAACGCTAATCAGAAACGTATTGTTAACGTATCTGATCCAAATGACGAAAATGATGTTTGTACAAAACGTTATGTCGACGCTCAAAAAACCAAGAATTTGCAAACAATAACTTTTACAAACACTACACCAGCCTTAGCTAATAAACGCTGGAAAAATGATTTTTTTACAACGAAGAAAATTGCTGTAGAGGAAGTGATTGTATTTTCTGAAGATCCCAGAACCAACTTCCTCGTTAAATTGATGCTTGGTGACCGTGAAATGATGCTAGAAAAACAAGCTTTTGAACGTTTCGCAACTCTAAAATTAAGTGAGCCAATTTTAGTTGAGGAAGGGAAGAGGTTAGAGGTTTTTAACGTTGATGAAATCCCAACATTTTTCAGAAAACCAAATGGTTTTCACAGCATTGTAAAAGCTGATATTTATTATTCATTTGTAGAGTAGTAATTTTTTCCTATATGTAGAAATTAAATAATAAACATCTTTAAATAAAATGTGTGCAAAGAATACTTACTTTTCTCTCGATGGTGTCGGGTGCTCTTCCAATGGCAGTTGTGATGTGATGAAATCTTTCCCCAGTGGAATGCAACGTCACTCATTTTAATCTCGATTTTATTTTTTTTCTTGTTCGACACTAGGAAGAGGCTGTGGAGATGAACGATCTTTCAATCGCATCTCTAATTTCAGTTTTCGGGGACAAACACCTCGAAAATAAGCATGATGTTAGTTTTTAGTCAGGTCACCAACCTGTTCACTTGAAAAATGTCGCGTAGTCGGATCATGACATTCAAAAACGGTTATTGCCATTTCACGATTTTAAGAGATTAAAGGTTTCATATAAAAAGGGAAAGCTTTTCAAGAGAGCTTCACACGTCTTCAAGAGTTTAACTTGTGTTCAAAGTGTCAGACAAGTCTTCAACTTGAAATCAGGTAAGTTTACAATTGTTTTTTACATGTTATTAGATAGATTTTAAAAAAGAGAATAAAGACTAATGTGACTTTGTTCTCTCTTTTTTTTTTTTTTATTAGTAAAATGGCTTCCATACTTTTGCCAACAATGTCTCTCCCATTAAGTGTCACCGACCACGCTTTTCTGAATGTTGGCATATACGCAGAAAATATCCTTATTCATTTAAGAGACTACACTAGAGCAACGTCGAGGTTTTTTCCTTCCAAAAACGGTATTCCATTGTCGCTGCAACAATGGAAAATGTTCAAAGATAATTTTGACATTATTCAAACAAACGTGGTCGATGGAGACATGCACGTAGAACTAGATCAAGGCCAAATACTGATCTATCCTCAGATCGAAAACAACCGGAAATACATTATTTTCCAACGTGAAGATGGGAAACAATATAATTTAAATTCAAGCTCATTTTCCACGTTGAGGTCATTAGCACCTGCTGTCGACGTCATGGTGACGAAATTGAAATCTGAGATGGAGAACAAAGGTTAAATAATGACATAAAAATGTTGATACACGTTATCGGGTGAGTTTTTTTTATATTTTTTATTGTGTTTTAAACATTTTTAAAACGAAATAATTCAGTTGCCTTCAGACTGTTGTGAGAGTAGGATGAATCTTACAGAAAAAGCTACGTGCGAAGCTTATGGAATAGTATGTTTCGTATCCAACAATTTGCTAGCGAGAGGACAATCTTTTACAACAATGACACTTTTTAGTGGCGAATATGAGTTAGTGTCACATGCCGAATCGCAGCTTGGGGAGCATTTGTGGCTTTATTTGCGTTTCAAGAGTGCAACATCGCGAGAGAAAGTGTTGAATTTGTTGAAACTGACTGAACTCTCTACAGACTATACTGTGCGTGCACTCATCAGTGAAACAAGTCGAAAGCGTTGGATTACGAAAATGTGTAAAAAAGATCCTGAAATGCTCGAACTATTGCAACCTAAGGAACTGAATTATTTGTGTTTCGAGATGCGTCTCATTAGATGGTGTGAAACATATTTACATACTGACTTTAAATTTGATTCTTTTCTGTTTGAATATTCTGCTCAGTTCCCTTTTATCATTGCATATTTGGATTGGTATCGTAAAATGCGTGCAGATTAAAAATAGTATAAAATACTGTTAAATTGTTATTTTGTTGTTATTTTAAGAATGGAGTGCGTTGATTGTAGGTTGCGTCTTCCAGCTGCTATGGTCGTTGCAGGACAGCCTAATTCGGGGAAAACGGAATTTGCAGTTGACCTTATTTTAAATAGTTGTGACTTAATTTCTCCAAAACCTACCCAATGTCTCGTAATATATGATATTTGGCAAAAAGCCTACGACCGCTTGAAACAGAATTGCTCCATACCGTTAGTATTCTCTCAAACAGTGGATCATGCAATGATAGAAGCTATTGACTGCAACCAAGCCACTATTGTTTTAATCGACGATAAAATGTGTGACTTAACAAGTCAAAAATGCTTGATAACTGATATTTTTGTGAAATACTTTCATCACAAAAATTTATTTTGTATTTTACCGGTTCAAAATATGTTTCATAAAAATTTGAGAACCATTTCTGTCTGCTCGACTTATATTGTATTGATACAAAGTCCACGTAATTTGTCACAAGTGAAATGTTTGGGGACGCAATTAGGTTGTGCCAATTTCTTGTGTGCGGTATATAATGACGCAACTCGTAACCCATTCACTCATTTGCTGTTAGACCTTCACGCAACGACGGATCCTTCTCTTCGCTACCGTAGTTGTATCTTATCGCAACAACCAATTGTCTATATAAAACAATGAAGAAGAACAAAGTTAAACAGTGCATACCTCTCCTCGAGCTGTTAGCATCGCACAAGGTTCATCGCTCCGTGAAAAAAACCCTACTTACTCAATGTCCTACTGTGCTTGATGTTTTAAATAGCTGCTGTCTGAATGTGTTACGAGGTAAAATACCTTTAAGTATCAACCAAAAAAATAGGTTAAGAAAATATAAAAGTATTTTAAAGTTGTTAGCTACGAAACGTGTGAGCAGGAAAAAAAAAGTAAAAACCCTAAATCAAAAAGGTGAAGGTTTTCTTGGTGCATTGATCCCTCCAGTAATCAGTTTATTGGGTAGTATTTTTTCACGCTAACAATGTATAAAAAAATGATGTTAACTAACTATCCCGGCGTTAGGCCCTTTGAAAAACCTCTCAGTGATTTAGACCAACAAATGAAAAGTATTTTAGAGCAAGATAATGTTGACGACCATCAGAAGGTTGTGTTGTATCAACAAATATTACAGCGCTACTTGAATTATCGTGAACAAGCTAAAGTAAAGGAACCTTTACAAGTTAGTTTTAGTAGCACTAGCACTTTAAATCCGCCAACAACAACTTTAAAAACGGTTGCAACTTCTCAATCAACACCACAGCAGACTGAGGCTAGCGACAGTGAAGATGGTGCATCGGCCGGAAAACCAAGCATTGACGAATTGGTAGAAACGGTTCCTATTAATTATAGATCGGTTGTAGCCGAACGTTTGGCAGAAGGTGACATTTCTTGGAACGAAAGGGGTGAGTTATTATTTCAAGGACGACCTATTAAAAATTCGAATGTCGCCGATTTAGTGCATGGCTTGTTCTCGCGCACAAAGCATGCAAAACGTGTTGCTAATAAACTACCAGGCTGGCAATCTCTTAATACTTTATTAGGTCGCGTAGCAACGCGAAGAAGAAAGTATACAAAACCAAAGAAACCAGTTGAGAAAGATTTGGGGTGGTTTGATGATAGTCAATACTTCTGATTATGACGACTTTAAAAGAAATCTACTTTGACCCGAATTCTCCAGGGTCATTAGGGGGTAAAGAGAGGTTGTATGGTGAAGCTAAAAAATATGGCTTTAGTAGAAAGCAGGTAGACGAATTCTTAAAATCTCAAGATGCTTACACTTTGCATAAAGACATTAGACACAAGTTTACGCGTAACCCTTTCATAGCTTATCGAAAAGATCAAATATGGCAGTCAGACCTCATTGACTTAAAGAAATATGCTCCTTTCAATAACAATTTTCAATACGTTTTGATTGCAATTGATGTGTTAACTAAATATCTCAGAGCTGTTCCTTTAAAAAACAAATCAGCAACTGCTATGGTTTCCGGTTTAAAGAAACTGTTCAAAGATAAAAAACCAGAGTACCTTCATTCTGACGAAGGTTTAGAATACTGTTCAGCAGCTGTCAGAACGTTACTTCTCTCTCTTAATATTAAATGGTACCACACCTATAATCGCTCAATTAAAGCAGGAATCGCCGAAAGAACAATAAAAACGGTGAAAAGTCGTATATTTCGTTGGTTTACATATACAGGTACATATAATTATGTAGATGTTTTAGATAAGATTGTAAATTCTTACAATAATTCTGTTCATCGTAGCATTAAGTTTAGACCTTCCGAAATTACAACTAGAAAAAAGGAACGCGAAGCTTATAAAAATTTGTATGGTGGTGGGAATGATTTGAAGGTAGGTCAGTTAGTGCGCATACCAAAAATCAGACACGTCTTTACACCTGGGTACATTCCAAAGTGGACTAGGGAAACTTTTACAATAGCCAGTAAAATTAAAAATAAACGTTACAAAACACCTGTTTACACGATAAAGGACTACCAATCTGAACCCATAAAAGGGACGTTTTACAGCCAGGAACTGCAACCTATTGTAAAACTAGACAATGTTTACAGAATAGAACGTGTGTTGAGAAAAAAAAAAGTAGCAGGTGTGACTCATTTTTACGTTAAATGGGCAGGGTGGGGTCCGCAATTTAATAGTTGGGTGACAGATATCGTTCAAGATGGACCTACTTGATAATCTCTACATAACACTTCCCTCTAATGGTAGTTTTGATGTCTATCCTGATAACACGTTGGCTCATTACAAAAATTATCTGCCAGAAATGCTTCATCTTTCAAACGAATACGAGGTTGCCTTAGTAGAGATGCAGTTTCCTTTAAGAATGGACTATAAACCGTTCGTAATGAGAGCTGGCGAGGACGATGTAATCTTAAATGTTTTAAATTTAGATATAATGACGCCTACAGCCATTGAATACAAACTAAAATGCACCAGCGGTGGTATCAGCTATGACACAACTAGTGACCTCGTAGAAGCGATAAATAAGGAAATAGCAGAGTTTAGGAGATCAAAATTTGAAGATTATAAAGGAAAGGAACATCCTTTTCATGATGCAGATTACGAAAAGAGAAAAAGACCTAGAATTAGTTACAATAGCAGTATAAAACGTTACGTCATTCATAATGACATAAGACCAACTACTAATCTGTACATTCGATTATTAATGGGAAACCGTATGGCCCGCAGGCTAGGCTTTGAACCAAATCAATTGCCACTTTACCCCTATCGTGATGATGGAAGTCTCGCAACAATGGGGGGTGTTGTAGTTGTTTTAGATAAAAGCATCTCTTATAAAACTCGAGCTGAATTAACCGTCACAGCAGTTAATCCTTCGCCTCACGATAATAACAACCTTCCAGATTATATTTGGGTTTATACAAATCTAATAAATCCGAGGCCTGTTGGCAACAGTTACTCCCAATTGTTAAGAATAACTAACGTTATAGGAGAGTCAGGCACGAGTCAGTCCGTTATTTTTACTTCTCCCCATTATTATTCGCTGTTACAACATAACGTGCAAACAATAGAAATTAAATTTTGCGACGCCTATGGGGATATAATACCGTTCTCTTCCCAAGGCCACACCATTGTCACTTTGCACATCAGACGGAAAAGGTCGTGAACGAAACAATGGCTTCCTGTTGCCCTTATACAGCTCACTATCGAAGACAAGCAGGTGGTTTAAACGTTTATTCAGGAGCAAGATTCCAGGCCGGTCATGGCCTTGCTAACCTTTTTTCTAGTATATCTAAATATGCTATGCCTTTCGTTCGTTCAGTCGGCAGCTATTTAGGACGCAAAGCTTTAGGAACCGGAAGTAATATCGCACAAGATTTAATTGCCGGTAAAAATTTTAAACAGAGTGCAAAGGATAGATTACAGGAGACTGGCGAACAAATATTAGGCGATGTTAAGGCTAGGTTCAGTCAATCTGGTAGTGGACGCAAGAGAAGACGCAACTCTCCCAAGAGGAATACTAGTAAGAGACGACGAACAGTTACAGTAGCTAAAAAGAAGAAGAAAAATAAGAAAGTGATTCGAGATAGCATTTTTTAACAAAAATGTCTTTCATTCATCCTACATCTTGTGAGTGTTTGAAATCAGAATTGGACATATTTGAAGTTCCACCAACACAAGTGTCTATAGAACGCAATCAGTATGTCGAATACCGCCCTATTGCAACGCCTAGTTCAACTATAGAATTTCAGATTGACGGAACAGCAGACTATTTGGACTTGGCGCAAACATGTATTTATTTAAAACTGAAAGTTGTAAGCGCCACTGGAGAAGATCTTACTGATGCATTGAGCGCTTTCATAACGCCTACTAACC
>JAHWFP010063841.1:5142-18356 GCA_023313725.1 Lithobius niger
GTGGTTTTTCTTTTGGGTATGTGGACTGTAGCTGCACCGCTTCAAAAGGGTACTCTCCAGCATCATCGAATTTGGAAACGCCGATCGGCAATGGACGGCTGTATTTAAAGCTGCTGTGCGTTAGTCATCTTGTATTTTTGCGGAGCATTGTAAAGCTGATAGGCCCGTTACTTTAAGAGACCTTGCTTGATCTTGTGGACTGAATTACGAAATCGTGCTTTCTGATGTCACAACGCTTTCTAAAAGTTCGGGTTCAGTAAAAGTCTCCTTTACTTTAGGAGGCTTTGGTTCAGTTTACCTGATAGTGATGGTTCTTACCAGAAAGGGTTAAAGTACACATATTAGCTTAAGTGGGTTGACCACACCACAGATAATAATAATAATAATAATAAATAATAAATAACTTGTCGCATAAGCAACTTGAGTGGGAAGGGCCCATTGCGGTCCACTGACTCCTAGCCAAAGTTTAAACTGTTAAAGGGAATCAATAAAATACAAAATAACTTTGAAGGTCGAGTCAATTGAGATTATATCAAAAACCAAAATTGGTAAAAAGGGCTGCCAAGTTTCGAATGGTTCGACCCTTCAAAGGAGTGATATCAACACACCAAAGCATTCGCCAAGTTAATCACACCGCTTAATAGTTCGAAGGTTAAATGAAAACTAGACCGTTACTACTTTCGGTAGCAATGTATAAGTTTTCAGTTAACGTCCAAAGTATTATTCGGTGCGATTAAGTTGGTGAATGTTTTGGTGTGTTGATATCACTCTTTTGAAGGGACAAACCATTCGGAACTTGGCGGCCCTTTTTATCAATTTAGGTTTTTGATATGATATCACTCCTTTTTTATAAATTGTGTATTTACTCAACTCCACTACAGTGCAGATTTGAAATAAATTGCCACGCCAACAAGAAATTGGTTTTCAACACTTTGCTACTACCTTTTGCCTATAGGCCGAACCATTCTCAACTTAATCACCTCTTTATAGGTTTTTGGTTTGGTTTTAATTTTGTTGTAATTTGTTTTATTTAGTTAGTTTTGGTGTATTGATATCACTCCTTTGAAGGGACGAACCATTTTCAACTTGGTGGCCTCTTTACAGTTTGGCTTTGTTTTTACAGTTGGTTTATTTTTCGTGAATTGGACGTGAATACAATTTCTTTGGCAATTGTTTAGATTTATCGTGATACACTACTGTGTGTCTAGGCACGCACGTCAGTATACACGTTGTCATTGTCCGAACGTTGGCCGTCCAATGAGAGATGATGCCGACAATACTAACAATGGTTATAACAATATTTTCGTACTTACGCGCTCTCCCACGCCATCCCCATTACACCCCCAGGCTTCAAACCATAAAAGGTACGCAGTTCGTTTTGGACTGCACCCATTCATCCAATTTCATAGCTGGAAGCCTTCCCGTTATCTCGGTATCGATGAATAATCACCCTATGGGATTTAACATGGAGATGAGCGGAGCTAGCTAGTAACTAGTAACACATTTTCAACGTTATTGAGAGTCAGTTTTTACATTGAAAGCAGCTTACCTGGCATTCCTACACGAGTTAATTTTTGTCAGGTGGGTCATTCATTACTCTCGATTTCAATACAACTCAAGCTTTTGTACCGCATTATTATTTTCCCCCAAGTACCTGAAATGTGCCCAACTATGCTTCAAGATATAAGACACTGACGCTATGGCGTCGGGCTACAATGGTTTACTACCTCGACAATTGAATTGATGTGATGTTTGTTGTGATGTTCGTTGCCTAACTTGGCGCAACACATTAGCGTGTGTCTAGATAACAGAATTAAATAAAATACTGAACAGTTAGAAAGTAACTGGAGTCAATCAACATGTGCTTAGTAATAATAAATAAAAGACAGTAACAAGGCAATAAAGAAGTAAACTAAAAATAAAACAAAAACATTAAAAACATTTTAAAACATTTAATAACCATATAAACATAGGGTGCCTTCGAAAATTGACTCCAATTGAGTTACTCAGGTTTCTCTTGGATCATAGAGTAAATAGGCGACCCTGGTGCTCTTGATCAAGCATTAGTGTACATAATCCAGTCCTCAGGAGTTAATACACGCGGTCACGAGCTTTTGAGTTACTCCGGGCAGTTGGGTCAATTTTCGAAGACACCCATAGTTAAAAGGCAATAAAGCAGTTAACTGAAATTTAAAAGCGTATTAAAAACCTTTTTAGGTTACATCTGGACAGACAACTTTTAAAAGTAGGTAAATTAGAAAGTTAACTTTTAATCTATGACTATACTTTTCTGAATTCAACAGTCACTGGGCCACAACACACTCAACATGACCAGTAGGCGACAACAAATAGAATAGAAGATCTTTATTAGGGCCGCGGCCCGAAGCCATGCGCCCATATATGCAAACTAACTTCGCCTTTAAGCTAATGAGTTTGTCTATACAACAATTGAAGCTTCTAACAATGAATCTCGCACTTTGTGGACAGAGGATTAGGGTTTTGTTGTCAGTGTTAAAATTCAGTAGCCTTGTAGCCATGTAAATGTAAATGTAATGCAGTAGCCTTTACGCAGAGATGGAACGATTAGCAAAATTATCGTTCTTCTTTGGCATTTCCGCAGGTTACCACGGATTATTAAAGACAATGATAGGGTTTGGCTGGCTTTGTAGCTTTTTAGTTGTTACGAAAATAGTATGCTACAAATTACGTGATTTGATTTGATTTGATTTATTAGCGAGTTCAACCCTACTGTGTCACCAGCCCGACAACCATAAATACAACATACTTACATGCACATAGGTGACTCGCTATTGTCCAAGTGAAACTCCAAACTGTTCAATGGTGCTAAACCAAACCTAAGCACAGAAAGGAAATAAGCTGTTGCTTTCGGCATCTCGTCTAACTCCCTTGGAATCGTGATCAAGGGGTGTAAATTAAATAGGTGCCTATTGTTAATTTCGCCAAACCATGACTCCTCCCACTGAAACCACTCAGAGCTTTTCGGAAGAGAATACACATCATCTGGACTTCTGGAACCCAAACCTCGGCTGACCCAAGCACATTCCTCCTAGACAACTCACCTGTGTTGTTATTAGACATAAAAGGATCTCTTATAAGTTCTGAGTAATTTATTGTTCATTTGCGTAGTAATTTATTGGTAGTTAGTAATAGATAATTGGTAACAGATCACTGGTAATTTTTTATTTACTTACTAAGTGGGTGTAGTTCTAGTTTTTTATAGCAAAGCTCAAATACATTGTAAAAAATTGTACATATTGCATGAAAAAAGGGGTGACTTCCTGTTTTACAAATCCAAATGGTGATGTCACCTCCTGTTGCTGATAGAGAATCCAAGATGGCTGTTTTTGGGCACATGAGGCTGCTGATTCACTCAAGCCTATTCATGTATATAACTGATTATGTTGAATAAAACACTAGGACAATGGTAGAAAGGATGTGTTTGGCCTCTCTAAATGAATTAGTGCAGCAATGCATATCTTAGTAGGATATCACCTTTGGTAGACAAAATGTATGTTTGTTAACGCATATGGAGGTCATCAGTTTTAGGCCTAGTCTACCTCCAAGATGCTAACAAAATGGTAGCAGAGCATTGTTTCTACCAAGGAAGGTGACTAGATATCCCACAAATCACAAATGTTTATGGGTGAGTGACATTTTTTAAACTTTTAGTGTGGTTTTCTTTGAAGATTACACAAGACATGTGGTTAGGGTTAACCAGTGACTACACATGTTGGCAAGTTCACGGCCCCAGACCTATAGGGATAAACTATGAAGTTGTAGTTCCATAGTGGTGCAGGCAGCAAGCCAGTGACAGTGTGCTACTAATAAGGATTAATTATTATTGAATTATTTTGGTTCTACTGAAGTTGAAGATGGCCACAAATAAGGAATTTGTGTTTCCCCAGCTAACACCACAAAATCATCACCCTTGGAAGGTGAATGCCAGGTTGATGATGGAGAAGAGAGGGTCTCTACAAGTTTCTAGATGATACCGAGCCAGTGCCACCAACAAGTAATGATGCAAACGAAAGTAGGCTGTACAGTGGAAGGAAGACGAGGGCTAAGGCATCATTAATTATGACTGTCCATGATGATCTAAAGAATGCAGTCACTGGGTTAACCACAGCGAAAGAGATCAGGGATGAACTAAAGATTTTCGAGCCTACATCGAAGTCTTATAAGTCAGTGCTTCGTCGAGAGTTTTTGGACACAATTGCAGGAAGGAGAGGAAACTAGCAGTATTCTTCGCAAAATTGGGACGAATTGCTACGGAGATGAAAGGGATGAGTATGACAAATTTTGAGACCATGGTAGAAGCCATTTATCATTGGCCTAACACGGACTTTACGCCTGCAAAAGTGAAGGAGTATTTGTTGGCAGTGTTTGATCGTCAACGAGGAGTTAGCCAAGCGGAGCGATTGGAATCAACGGGTTCAACAGCATTTTGGGGGAACAAATGAGGGATAACCCCAAAGGCTAGCGCGAAGGATTATAGCAAGTTTAAGTGTTACAACTGCAATATGATAGGTCATATAGCCTCTAATTGTCCGCATCCAAAAAAGGACCAGATGAAGAAATGTGGTGGCTCGAATGCCGGCTTTACAGGCCAAGGTAGGGGACGAGATAGAAGCTCGAATCTGACAACTGGCCATGGAGGCTTCTATTGTCAGACACAGAAGACCAAACCAGTGATGTTGACAACCGACGGCAACCCCACAAGATGTGCGTGGTTCCTCGATTCCTGTAATACAGACCATGTCTGCAATGACCGCAGCATGTTTTCAACATACAAGGACTCGACAACCCCCTTAGAGGTGAAAATGGGTTAAGGTTCATGTCAAATGAAGGGTAGTAGAAACATTCAACTGTGCGTTGATGTGAAAGAATAAAAGAAGATAATAACTTTGTTTGCTGTTGTGTTAGTTCCAAATTTTTGCAAGCACCTGATATCACTAGCCAAGGTGGCAAAGGCTGGTTATCAGATTCATGTGAAGGGAGAGAGTATGTGTAGTTATGTTAATGATAAAAATGATTGTGTCTTAACAGGATACTGTAAGAGCAACCTGTTTTTATAGACTATTGTCAGGTACAGAGAGTGCAAGCTAAGGTGTTAAATAACAGTTCTTATTTTTCAGAGTCACTTAGCTTGATAACATTGGCAGAAAGTGAGAAATGACACAAAAGGTTTGGTCATGCCAGTCACCAGTGTTTAGAACATTTATCAAGGTCAACTGAAGTGTTTGGGATTGATATGAATGAATTGCCTTTTTTAAGATGTGAACCTCCTAGCTTCGGTAAATCAACGAGAGTGTCATTTAAAGGGCCTGTGGGAATTAAAATAAAAGGGATTTTAGAATTAATCAACATGGATGTTTGGGGTCCAACTAGGTAGCTTCACTAGCAGGAGCGAGGTACTTTGTTACTATGATTGATGATTTCTCTCGATTTGTTCATGTGTTTATCCTAAAGTAGACCATGGACCCACCATAACCCCCCCCCCCCCATGCCCCCCTGGAGATTTTTTGTGGTTATGTTTTTTCGATACTTGGGAATATATTGCAAAAGAATATGTGGGTCTGCCATCAGCTTAGAGGTGATTATGGTCTCCAAGGATACCCCTTTGATAACACTATTACCGATGATTTTCAATCATAATAATGTAACATTCAAACATAGTGTACTCTAAACAGTTTATTTAATAATGTTTCAATGTGCATCCCAAAGCTTTGCTATAGGTTTTAAGGCTGTACTGATGCCAATTTTACATAGATGATACTGATACCGAACCACGTTTAAAAATTTTACCGATACCGGCTTATTTAATGTTTATAGATGTCTGAATATATGAATACAACTTAAACTTTCAATTGCTGTTGTGTAGATGAATGACTCCAATTAGGTTCACTCAAAGGGTGAGAATATCTTCTTTGATTCAAGGGCAAGGAAATATGTTTACTACTATTAGGGACTGAGCTACGCCTGTTTTACTAGGGGCTGGTTGGAAAACGTTCAATTTTTCGCTCATTTTCAACTTTAAACTGCTCTTGTGACGTTTCTAATTTAGATGAATGACTCCAATTTAGGTTCATTCGAAGGGTGGGAATGTTTTCTTTGAAGCAAGGGCAATTAAAAGGATCTACCACTATTAAGGCCCGAGCCACGCCCGTTTTACTAGGGAGTGGTATCACAGTTACCGTTCAATTTATTTTACTCATTTTCAACTTTTGAACATTATTAAAGACGGAAAGCCAACGGAGCTAAGTAAATACAGATGCAAACCTAGTTACGCTGCCTTTTGGGCTTATATGTCAGACTGCCTGAGCGGGGAATCGAACCCACGACCTTTGAAACCAAAGGTTGAGGTCCTACCGCTGAGTCATACTGACACAACCAAAGGGAAACGGCCACAGACAGCATTTAACACGTACATATATACATACAGACTGCCTGAGGGGAAATAATAATAATAATCAGTTTGCCCCAAGTGGGGGAAGGACACAGAAGGGCATGCCTCTTACACTGGCCGTAAGACTTAGTAAGTTCGTTTCAGAAACTTGTTCAAAGGGCAAATATAATAATAACATTTTCCACTAGTAAAGTGGAGGGATAACAAAAGGGACGGGAGTCCGCTTATATTGCTCCCAATTTATTTGAGCAAGAATCAACCATTGGCCACTGGTAGTGGACGTTTTAGGAATTTTTTCAAATCGTTAGTATGCAGCAGTCCACTAAACCTAGCAACAGTGGATGCAGACACTGTTTCATCACTGAGGGAATTCCAAGGCCTTACCACCCTGACCGAAAAGAAGTTCCGGCGACAGTCTAAATGTGCTACAGGAGTTGAAAGTTTCCATTTGTGGCCCCTCGTATTAATTCCACGTTGCGCCAAATCAAAAAAGGGGAGGTCAATGGCAATAAGACCGTGAAGGATCTTGTACGTTAGAATTAAATCAAATTTGATTCTTCTTAACTCGAGCAGTTCAAGGCCCACCCTTTCCAATCGCTCTTCATAAGGGACCTCCCGAAGGCCCGGTAGTCCCTTGGTGAACCTCCGCTGAACCTTTTCGAGACGATCAATGTCCTGGACCAGGTATGGGGACCAGACTGGCGTAGCATATTCCAGCAGGGGACGAACAAATACCTTAAAAGCCCATACCTTGGTAACAGAATTTCCAGAGATAAAACATCGATTTACAATAGCTGAACGACGATTAGCAGCGTCGCAGACCTTTTTACAGTGAGTAGATGATTTTAAGTTACTAGTGAACCAGATCCCAAGGTCCCTTATCTCATTAACTGTTGGAAGAAGCACGTTTTCAAGATTATACTTATTAACTCTGGTAAAATTTCCCACCTGGAAAGTGACACACTTTTGAACAGCTAACGGTAGTTGCCAAAGTGTGGACCATTCAACCACTTTTTGAATCTGTGACTGTAGATCCTGTGATCTAGACAAGGTTAAATTTTCCGTGCCAATTTTGAGATCATCCGCGAATTTGAAGCCGAAGGTATCTGTAGTTGAAAGATTTAAATCATTAATGTAGATTAAGAAAAGCAGTGGTCCCAAAACTGAACCCTGAGGAACACCACATGGTACTGGAACCCATGACGAAACCGTATATTCAATGATGACCCGCTGATTCCGGTTAGATAAAAAGGCCGACAGCCATTTGTATAATTTCCCAGTGATACCGCAGCTATTTATCTTCAATAGTAATTTCTGATGGACTACGGATTCAAAAGCTTTTCTGAAATCAAAGTAGATATTATCAGTTCGAATACCGATATCGAGGGCACTGGTCCATCTATCGAGGACCATTAATAATTGATGAGTAGTAGATCTCTGGGGTAGGAACCCATACTGGTCTTGAGCAATTATGCAATTATCCCCAAGAAATTGAAGAAGTGTGTCACGAATAACAGACTCCATTACCTTACATGTAACACATGTAAGAGCAATTGGTCTATAATTTTGGGGATCGGAGGGGGAACCCTTTTTAAAAACAGGTACCACATTTGCAGTGCACCAGGCCTTGGGCAATACTCCAAGGGCAAAAGAACGCGAGAACAGAGCAGATAGCGGGTAGCAAATAACACTGGCTACTTCCTTTAATACAAATGCCGAGATTCCATCTGGTCCGCCGGACTTACTTGGTTTGAGCCTAGAAAGAGCTCGAAGAACAACGTGGGGTGGAAAGTTAACCTGAGGACACGTGGCGGTCATACTGGACACTCCTTGATCAAGGGTGGGAAGATTTCCATCATCAACAATCATATTTGAGGCGAAAGTATTACTTAGTAAATTTGCTTTTAATGTCTTATCAGTTATGAAGAAGTCTCCATCCTTAAGGGGAGGCAGAGCCCGTGAGGTTGAGGTTAATTTCCTGTAGAGTTTATATAGGGAAGCCTGATTCCCTTCTCGTATTGCTGATACTTCCCTGGATTTGTACCATGACTCAACAGTCTCAGAATACTTTTTCCGAGCTAAATTATATTCTTTTAATGTCAGTTGGCACCTGTTTGATTTGTAGGTGCGCCAACACTTAAGTTTTAATGGGCTCATTTTCAAAATATGAGCAGGAAAAATACCACGTCCGTATAGGCGTCGTGCAGGAGCACTACGGCTTAGTTTCAAATGTCCAGATAGAATCTGCTGAAAGCAAGTCCACGCCAATTCCATATCCTGGTGACCTTCAAAAACAAGCTCATCCCACTTTACAATTGCTAGGGAATCACGAAGCTTATCGTAATTAATTTTGCCATGAATGATGTTATCTGGTAAATGTTGTGAATTTCCTTCCCCAGTAGTACCAAGATTTACTGAAAAACACACAACACAGTGATCACTATTACCGAAGTGCTCCCCAACCTCAAGGCCAAAAATCAAACGGTCCTCATGTGTAAAAACCAGGTCCAAAACATTGTTCCCCCTAGTTGGTTTATCTACCAGCTGGTTCAGACCTAATGGGGCAATAAGTTCTAGAAAATACTCGTGGTTGCTGTCGCCGGCACTATAACTTTCCCAGTCAACTCTGGACAGGTTGAAATCCCCCAGGAGAATATTTGAGTGATCAGGGTTGACAGAAGCAACAATAAAATCACATATGGCCAATATGTCAGCCTTCACAAAACTATTTGGTAGATACCCAAGAATAAAATTAATTTTGTTTTGGGGGAGTGTAACAGTTATGCATTCTGCGTCGACTGAGACCCTCTCCACCACAAGTTGGATACCAGCCCTATGTACAATCAGAAGTCCCCCTCCTCTACTGCCCCTGTCATGACGTATAACACTATAAAGTTTAGTATCTACCAACATAGGGTCGGTGAAACCAATGGTTAACCAAGACTCAACCACAAAAATAATATCAAAATGGTTTCGCCCAATGAGTTCCCTAAAACAACCAATATTTCGTATTATGCTTCGTGCATTCAGTAGAATGCAAACGTGGTTAGACAAACTAAAAGGTTTACTATAATCACACAGTGGGAATTGCCCATTTAAACTAGTTGGTTTTCCGAAGGGGAGTGAACTTTAACCAATTCCATCTGAAGCATGGACTTTCCTTTTGCCGTAAGGTGGGTTGAATCCCGTGCCATCAAGGTATGGTCCGTCCAAATTTGTTTGTCGATTGCAACAAAGGAGTACTGGTTCTCCTTTAATGTCGTTTAAAAATAGCTACAGATGGCGCTGACACAACGTGCTCAGGGAGGGAGTTCCACACGCCGACGACGCGAACAGCAAAAAAAGATCTCCTACACTCCGTGGAGAATTTAGGCAGAGAAAGTTTTAAAGAGTGTCCGCGAGTCGTAGATGGGGCCGCTAAATCGAAAAAAGGAAGGTCGACCAGAAGAAAGCCCTTCAAAATCTGAAATGTCAAAATGAGGTCAGCCCGAAGGCGACGCAGCTCCAGAGGCTCAAGGCCGGAAAGTTAGAGTCGTTCATCAGCCGGTAGAGACCTCAGGCCAGGCAGTTGTTGGGTGAAAAAACGTTGAACCGACTCCAGGACATCGATATCCTGAAGTAAATGGGGGGACCAAACCAGACTGGCGTACTCTAAAATTGGGCAAACAAAGACGCAAAAAAGCCAAAGAAACCAAAGGCCGAGGTCCTACCGCTGAGCTATACTGACATGGCTAAAAGGAAACGACCATAGGCAGCATTTAACATGTGCATGTATACATACAGACTGCCTGACCAGGGAATCAACCCCACGACCTGTGAAACTAAAGGCCGAGGTCCTACCACTGAGCCATACTGTTATTTATGATTCTGATGAATTTAATATTGTGAGCCTCAAAGCGTATAATGTAATCTTTCTGTACCACTGTACATTATGCTTACGTGTGAGACGTGACACATTTTTGTTACCATCTTAGTAACCAGGTACGGTACTACCCTTGTGCTCTTTTTAACTTTCCATATTTGAAGGCACTAAAACACACCTTTTCCGGCTGTGAGGTGCTCCATATTCGAATATCCTATACGGAGGCGAACGTGTACGTGTACGTTTGACTCAGTAACTTCTGACCTATTTTAAATAAACAAACATGGTTTCCATGGTTTATTCAGAAAGCTGACATTATTATTGTACCTAACACACTGAATATCATTAAACCAATTTTTATAGGGCTACTATGTATTTTAGAACTTGAGAAAATACCGAATATTATTATTGGCATACAATTATACAGAGAATTTCTCTGACAGAAATTTGCTCACTTGATCGTGCACTAAATTCGCCCAATCACAACCGACTTACAGTGATAATCATGCAGTAGCTTTCAAAAGCTACTGCGTGATTATCACTGTAAGTCGATGTTCATTGGCTAAATTTAAAACTAAATCAGTTAGGCAATATCCTGTAGCTTTCATGGGTCGATGTAGTGTAATGCAAAACCGTGCAAAACATGCCGAGCGCTTTCTGAAGTTGATACGCTTTCGGTAGTCCCTCGCTTCAAACGTTACACAATTGACATGTTAAGACACGTTTGTTGAATTCATTTCAAACAAAAGTATGTATTTTCCTACCAAAAACAATCCGGAAGGCCTTTCTCTCGAAATACTCACTGTGTCGTTCGTTTCCGTAACCTAGCAACGCCTGCAGCCACACGTAGAATCCGGAGGCGAACCTTGTTAGCCGGACTGCGTCATTAGGCCTAACGTTAACGTAACCTAGCAACAAATTATCAGCACCGTTTTGAAATTTATTACGCGTCGCTGCAGTACGTATTTTTTTTTTCACTTACTCTTGCAATTTTAGAAAAAGTCAAAATATGTACATTTACTAATTCATTATTACGTAATTGTTTAAAGTAAAAATCTTTGGAGGTGTGCGTCAATGAAAAATACTTCAGCGCCGGCAAATCTCAATTTCATTCCTGGCGGCCGTAGTGCAAATAGGTGCACCAATATTTGGAGGGCAACAGCAACTTTTATAATTTTCTTTTAATTCGGCATACGTAATTTAGACTGCTGAATAATGAAAAATGACGAGAATTTCTCTAACTAAATACCCCGCGAGCTAATGGAAATTATCAAATTTTTTCAACACTCGTGTTTTGGCCCATTAAACTCACTCGTGCTATTTATTGGCAGATAATTTCCCTCGTGCTTCGCACTCAGGAAATTAACATCTACCTAAATAGCACTAGTGAGTTTATAGGGGCCAAAACACTCTAGTTGAAAAAAATTATCGATAATTTTCTTAGCTCTTGGGATATTACCTATGAAAATACACCAATCTATCAAAACCAGCCAAAATCACCAAAAGGGCGAAGGCAGACAACCCGATCCCGACTGTACTAACTAAAGGTAACTTTTGAGCATCATCTTGAAAAATCCCCAGGGGTGGATGGTTTCGGTTTCTAGCCCATGGCCTAATGGGAAAAGATTGCGTTTAAACATTCAAATGGTCTCAAACCTGTCTCTCGTTGAGAGAGAAACAGGTATGAAAATTAAGAGTGTGCGAACTGATAATGGCATGGAATTTTGTAATAACAAATTTGTGTCTTTCTTTTCTAATTTAGGGATTAAGTCTCAGAGAACACCGGTGGAAGGAGGCGTGATTGGCTGGTGGCTGCTGATAATAATAATAATAATAATAATAATTTATTCAGCATTTTTGTACAAAAATCAAGGCACGAAGCGTAAAGCTTGTGAGTGCACTGAATGTGTGACAAGTCTAAGTTTAATACAAGATTTCATTAGCAAAACATTAAAAATATTGACATGAAATATACACTTTTTTAAAATTAGTTATTTAATAGCCAATTCTTAACCAGTTTTTTAATGTTATTCACATTCAGATTTGTTCTAATATCTCTCGGTAAATCATTCAAGGTTTGTGGGATAACAAATATGATATGTCTTTTTCCGTAAGAGTTTATCCACCATAGAGTTTTTAACCAAGCCTTATTATTTCGGATTGGGCGCTCAATTTTTATCAAAAAAGATTTTACAATAATAGTATGCTTAAACAGTTGTAGAAAGGTTAAGATTTTGTGTTCAGTCATCAATTCTTTAGTTGTTTTATTATTGTTAACACCAAAAAGGTTTTTAATAGCTTTGTTCAACGTTTTTTGTAAACGTTTAATATGACAAGCTGACGTGGAACCGAAAATCGTACATGCATATCGCACAATTGAGAGAATCCACGCATCAAAGAGTACAATTTTTGTTTTGGGGTCAAGAACTTCTCGTAAGGTGTACAGTGAAGGAATAGTACCTCTAATTTTTTTAATTAATGAATCGATATGATTATGGAATTTCCAATTGTTGTCAATTATTATGCCTAAGTATTTCAGGTTATCAACTTGTGCAAGTTTTGGGCAGTTACAATTCAATCTAATATTACAACCATCTTCATGAAGTCGTATATGGCATTTATTTCTCAGAGTATGGGAGGTTGTATTGTGCAAGAAGACTGTTTTGTCCGTGCTAATAAATAATTCATTTGTTGAGAAAAAATTATTAATATTATTAAAATCATGTTGCAAATTTTTTATCATGGTGTCTTGATTTGAGTGAGCTGAGATTAGGAAGATGTCATCAGCATATAACGTCACATGGGTATAAGTACATGAAAGGGTTACATCATTGATGTAAATAAGGAATAAAACCGGTATTATATAAGTTATTATATAATAATATAATATAATATAATATAATATAATATAATATAATATAATAT
>JAHWFP010063845.1:0-14594 GCA_023313725.1 Lithobius niger
CACGAGATGGCCAACAATGGAGAAACGACAACAATACTAGGTTCCCTTAACAAGCCAACTCCAGGGACAGCCGTATCCGAGTTGGTAGAGGTGTGGGGCCTGAAGTTAAAGCACTCCTTCAAGTTGCTAGTTAGAGTCCCGTCCAGGTTACCCCTACTTTTGTGGAGATAAAAAATTAATTCAGCAGTTAAAGGGTTAACACAACTTAACAATGAATTTTTACAAACACAACTTAACCCTTAGAGTGCGGGCGACGAGTATACTCGCCAAAAACACAAGCACAGCTTTGAGTCCTAAAAACAGAGTCCAAAGTATGCACGAGATGGCCAACAATGGAGAAACGACAACAATACTACGTTCCTTTAGCAAGCCGATTCCAGGGATGGCCGTGGCCGAGTTGGTAGAGGCGTGGGTCCTGAAGTTAAAGAGCTCCTTCAAGTTGCTAGTTCGAGTCCCGTCCAGTTTACCCGTACTTTTGTGGAGATAGAAAATTAATTCAGCAGTTAAAGGGTTAACACAATTTAACAATGAATTTTTACAAACACAACTTAACCCTTAGAGTGTGGGCGACGAGTATACTCCCAAAAAACACAAGCACAGCTTTGAGTCCAAAAAACAGAGTCGAAAGTATGCACGAGATGGCCAACAATGGAGAAACGACAACAATACTAGGTTCCCTTAATAAGCCGACTCCAGGGACAGCCGTGGCCGAGTTGGTAGAGGCGTGGGTCCTGAAGTTAAAGCTTCAAGTTGCTAGTTCGAGTCCCGTCCAGGTTACCCCTTTTTTTGTGGAGATAGAAAATTAATTCAGCAGTTAAAGGGTTAACACAACTTAACAATGAATTTTTACAAACACAACTTAGCCCTTAGAGTGCAGGCGACGAGTTGACTCGCCAAAAACACAAGCACAACATTGAGTCCTATAAACAAAGTCCAAAGTATGCACGAGATGGCCAACAATGGAGAAACGACAACAATATTAGGTTCCCTTAACAAGCCGACTCCAGGGACATCCGTGGCCGAGTTGGTAGAGGTGTGGGGCCTGAAGTTAAAGCGCTCCTTCAAGTTGCTAGTTCGAGTCCCGTCCAGGTTACCCCTACTTTTGTGGAGATAGAAAATTAATTCAGCAGTTAAAGGGTTAACACAACTTAACAATGAATTTTTACAAACACAACTTAACCCTTAGAGTGCGGGCGACGAGTATACTCGCCAAAAACACAAGCACAGCTTTGAGTCCTAAAAACAGAGTCCAAAGTACGCACGAGATGGCCAACAATGGAGAAACGACAACAATACTAGGTTCCCTTAACAAACCGACTCCAGGGACGGCCGTGGCCGAGTTGGTAGAGGCGTAGGGCCTGAAAGTAAAGCGCTCCTTCAAGTTGATAGTTCGAGTCCCGTCCAGGTTATCCCTACTTTTGTGGAGATAGAAAATTAATTCAGCAGTTAAAGGGTTAACACATCTTAACAATGATTTTTTACAAACACAACTTAACCCTTAGAGTGCGGGCGACGAGTATACTCGCTAAAAACACAAGCACAGCTTTGAGTCCTAAAAACAGAGTCCAAAGTATGCACGAGATGGCCAACAATGGAGAAACGACAACAATACTAGGTTCCCTAACAAGCCAACTCCAGGGACAGCCGTGGCCGAGTTGGTAGAGGTGTGGGGCCTGAAGTTAAAGCACTCCTTCAAGTTGCTAGTTAGAGTCCCGTCCAGGTTACCCCTACTTTTGTGGAGATAAAAAATTAATTCAGCAGTTAAAGGGTTAACACATCTTAACAATGATTTTTTACAAACACAACTTAACCCTTAGAGTGCGGGCGACGATATACTCGCTAAAAACACAAGCACAGCTTTGAGTCCTAAAAACAGAGTCCAAAGTATGCACGAGATGGCCAACAATGGAGAAACGACAACAATACTACGTTCCTTTAGCAAGCCGATTCCAGGGATGGCCGTGGCCGAGTTGGTAGAGGCGTGGGTCCTGAAGTTAAAGAGCTCCTTTAAGTTGCTAGTTCGAGTCCCGTCCAGTTTACCCGTACTTTTGTGGAGATAGAAAATTAATTCAGCAGTTAAAGGGTTAACACAGCTGCAGCAGCATCTGGAATCTCCAGAGCCGTCAACTCGGCCAGGAATAACGCCAGGCAGTTGCAAGAATTGAAACGGCATAACGCTGCCATGGAGGCGCTCGCCTTATATAGAAAGAAGGATGCCGGACTTAAAAAACTTAAAAAAAAAGACGTCACAAAAAAGAAAAACTACCAAAAACCAAAACCCTGGACAAGGTTTTTATCTCAAGCAGGTGTCCCATTAAACAGGGCTCTGACTAACATAGATTTAAACAGATATGCCAAAAAATTAGGCGTTACTAATTACAGAGGGACGTTCAGCAAAGACCTCCTTCCTCAACGTCTGCAGCGGAATGGAGAGAGTGGCATAGTCAATTTACAAGACTCCTCAGCTCCAGGAAGCCACTGGGTGTGTTATTTCAGTCGAGGGCCCAGCTGCTGTTTTTATTTCGATTCTTTTGGTTTAAAAGCTCCTCTAGAGATCAAAAGATATCTCGGTGGTAACTTCCTATCCAACCACCGACGTATCCAAGATTCTAGAGAGGTACTGTGTGGCCAGTATTGCTTGTACGTAATTCAACATTTGTTCCAGGGTGAAAACTTTTTTCAAATTATCCATAACTTGAAGGAAAAATATGAGCTTCGTCGATAAATTTGGTAGCTCTGCAAAACGGATCAAAACAGCATCGCATAATGGAGATTTCTTGAGCGGACCAGACACTGATTTTAATGCCAGGCAGAAGAGAATTACCAACCTAGCCCCTCCTATTTCTGACTCAGACGCTGCTACCATCACATTCTTTAAAAACGCACTTGGTTTCTCCAAAATTGTAGAAGGCAATTTGAGTTTAGCTGGAAACAGAATAGTTGATTTGGGGGCTCCCACCAGTCAAAACGAAGCAGTCACTCTAGGCTACCTGAAATCTGAAATAGGTTTGAGTAAAGATTTCGATGGAAATTTAAGTTTGGCTGACAAGAAATTAGTAAATTTGGGTCAGCCATCCAGTGACGGCGATGCAGCGACCAAGAAATACGTAGACAGACAAAAAATTGGATTAGGAGGGAATTACGAGTTCTCAGGCGCGTCTACTGTTTTCGTTCGAATTTAGAAACAAGAGATAATTTTAAATGGTTGTCAGAAAATGGCCAACAGTACATCATGGTTTCCGAACTCGGTCGGATAACTAAAGTAATAGCCCTTGCCTCACGAATCAATATTCAATTCCAAGTGAGTTTGCAGATCGGAGCTAATTCGGTTAAGACCATTCAAAAAATTGCTGGTGAGGTAGCCACCGTGGTCAGCTTCGACAGGACGCCAATAGAACTGCAAATTGGGAACACGATTTTGGTTTCCAATTCAGGAGTCATTCCGACTGGGCACCATTTGTTAGAGGTACATTGCGAATTTGAAGGATAAGAGCATAAAAAAAACAAAAATAAAAATAATACCTCTTATTAATAAAGACCGCAAGTAACCAATATGAGTGACGATAATGTTTTCGCCCTGGGCCCTCACACCACCGTTCAAGTCACTTCCTTCGGAGAAAATGCCGTCGTCAACTTCACGTCGGGCCTGTCCCAAATTGATTTGAAAGCTCACGAGTGGGAAGTCTTGTTAAAACATCACGGCTATTTAAATCAAGAAATTTTGAAAATTTTTTAGGGCCAACAAAGCTCATTTTGGCGGCGACGATGAAAATGCGGCCTTGGGTGCTATTGAACAGATTCAAAATGTGATTCAGTTGTTCCTAAGTCCATCAAAGAAAGCTGTCTTGTTAAATCAGTTTAATTCGTTGTTAGTCAATGCTCTCGATTCTATGTTTCACGCAGTGCGTCTTGGAGAAAATAAAAGACTGAGGATAAAATTTAACGGCGACACTACTCGACTCGTGTTCTACACTTTCGATTGGAACATGATTCCGGTAACCCAATGTGAAATGAACTTTGCATAATGGAACTCGTTCCTCCAAAACATCCCGGAAATCATTGAAATTCTTAAGAATCCCTAGGACGAAATTCAACAACAGTAAGGCTGTGGCGCTTTGCTGCAGTCCGATGCTTAACACTTTACACCTGTACCCGAATCGAAAAAGAAACGGAAAAAAAATTTGGGAAATTTTAATTTTTGACACGGCAGATCGATAGGGGAGGTCCAAATTCCGAAGAATATTGATTTTGGTGGAATTCTGACCATATTTGGAAAAATTCAAAATGGCCGCCGATATCTAGGAGAAAATGAGAACCTTGGCTAAAATTAATGTTTTCTTTCTTTTTTTTGGCTGCAGAAAATTAATTGCAGTATGGGGGTATATTGACTGGCGAGAAAATTATAAACAAGTAAAGACTTGTGATTTCCGGATGCACATTCAGCCTTATTAATTTTTCGTTTGATTTCATTTGTGACCAATAGATGGCACTCTATGTTCAGTGATAGAAATTGTTGCTCACAGCATTCAGTTTGTTTTTGTATTTTTCGATTCAAAGTCAATAGATGGAGGCAGTAGTATTTTCAGTGATGCATATTCAGCCTTTCGTTTTATTAATTTTTTGTTTTATTTGTGCCCAATAGATGGAGCCAGTGGTATTTTCAGTGATCTTAGCACTGATCACTTGTGCCTTTCGTTTTATTAATTTTTTGTTTGGTTTGATTTGTGCCCAATAGATGGCGCTCTATGTTCAGTTGCACACAGCATTCAGTTCGTTTTTTTCAGTGATCTTAGCACTGATCACTTGAGTTTTATTAATTGTTGTTTGATTTGATTTGTGCCCAATAGATGGCGCTGTATGTTCAGTTGCCCACAGCATTCAGCTCGTTTTGTATGTTTTGATTTGAAGTCAATAGATGGAACCAGTGGTATTTTCAGTTATCTTAGCACTGATCACTTTTATTCAAGTGCTCTCAATAGATGGCACTTCATTTACTGCTTAGCACTAATCACTTAGTTAGTTAGGTGCATTACAGTTCTCTCAATAGATGGCACTTGGTGCACTGAGCACTTTCATTTTTCGATTTTATTAATTTCTTGGTGTCCTAGAGGGTGCAGTGGTTTGTCTGTGTTTTAGATTGCTACCATAAGTACTTGGCACTTTTCAGTTTCGTTGTTTTTTTTATTAATTTTATCGTTAGATTACGCAATCCCCCCAATAGGTTTGTGTCATTCTGGTTTCACTAAAATATCTCGCTTTGGCGCAGCTAAAATGTGGTGTGTATTGTTTTGGGCAAAGGGAACGGAAGCACGTGAGAAATTAATCTTCGTGGATTAATTTTCACCCAAAATGCTTCCAAAAAAAAATCTTTATTACTTGGGGAAACGTACATAAGTGTTTTTGTGTTTATAACTATTGCATATTTCATACTTACTTTTACAAGTGTCCATATTTTTTTAAAGTAGAATGTAGGTCAAGGTCATTTTCTGGAATCCTAATGTCCCGTTAGAGCCCACGTTTTTTTTTTGATTTTGACCTTGTGGGCTCTAACGGGACATATCGTAGCATAGGAGATTTTCCAGACGCCTTTTACTTAATCCAAAAATATAGCCTAGGACAGGAAGACTATACTCAAGGAACACTGCCTGAGAAAACCTAAGACTGGAAGATTTTCTCAGCACTGCGGCGAGGTCGGGCCACAGCGGTGTAATCGATGCGTGTTTTTTTTTTAATATATTCCACGTAAGCAATCGTGTAGTTTATGTTTGTATCAAAATAGCTAGCCCTAAATTGACACAAACTTCATTACACGACAAACCAACGTGCGGTCCCCATTGGAAAACGATGCAGAGCAGGCAGTGAAACGCAACATTATTTCTTAGGCTAGTAAGATACATTATTCCGTTTGCTACCCTTTCATTCTCGAAAAACAGTCGGTGGTAAAGGATAGAGGAAAAGAAATGAAATGAGATGAGATGAAATGAAATGACATGAAATGAAATGAAATGAAATGAGATGAAATTAAATGAAATTAAATGAAATGAAGGGGAAGGACAGTGAGGGGGAGGACAAACAGACAAACAACCAACAAATACAACGTGCCTCAAGTTCATAGGTGTCGACTATTTTTCCGAATTATCATACGTAGCATTTCCTTTCCCGAAAAAAAGCTTCACGAAAAACTGTTTTTTTTTAGCCCACTAAAACTTGTGTCAGGCCACGGTTTTTTCGGACGTATTAGTTAACCTACGATGGAACTAACAGCGCCTCCACGCGAGAATTACGATACACCCATCGGCGATAAACTAACTCCGAATCATCCGTGTTATAACAATTAAAGAACAGGACGAACAAACAAAAAAAATAATGCGACTCCGGGCAGTATGTAACCAGCTGAGGTGGCTTGAAAATTGTGACTGAGTCGCTCCACAAACCCCAGATTCCACGCTGATAGGATGCACGCCTCGTGAGCCAAATCCACAGAAGACGTAACAAGACTGCGTAGCATTTTGTAAATAATAGTGCTCAAACCACGCTGCAGTTGATTGAATAATTCGTAGTTGAATAATTCGTAGTATAAGGAAGGCATTCGTATAAGATTCGTAGCATAATTTGTAAAATAAAGCATTCGTAGAATAATTCATAGTATAAGGAAGGCATTCGTATAATGATTCGTAGCATAATTCGTAAAATAAGGCATTCATAGGAGGATTCGACACTGGTGTGGTTGAGCACTGTGAGAATGCACGCCTCGTGCCGAATTTGTAGATGGTAGTACGGAGTAACGGCAAAGCAATCAGGTGTACAAATGAAGTTGCTTTTTCGAACTGTACCATAATTAACAAGCCACCCATACCAAAAAAAATCTGGTCGTACTACTTACATTTTCCCGTGATAACACAGCCGCAAAAATGGGGCAATGTTGGCGTGCAAATACTTTTTGTATGCAGGAAAAGGATGCATTATTGACGTATGATTGATGCAAGTTGGCTTCGAGACACGGCGGAAGCATGTGTTCTTCACGTGAAATGACGTATGTGGGGAAACCCATTTAGCTCAGTTTGAAATAAATTTTTAATCTTGAAACCCGGACGCAGCCATCGTTAAATCTAATTGCTTTGCTTTCCCTTAATGTGAAAAGAAGTTTTCAATGCCTGAAATGTCACGGCCCATTTTGTTTTGTTTTGTTTTTTTTTAAATCCAAGCTTTTTGTATGTTACGTTTATTTCACGCTTCATTTGACTCATGTGATTTCTAGAATAACCTGCAGTTAATTGTACCTGGAAGTTTCAGGTTAAAATGACTGTATTACGGCTGGAATGTCTAAATCCATGTCGATTGTAGAATAAATTGAGATTTTTAACTCTGCAAACTTAAAGGAGGGTTGTCACAGAATTACAAAATATTTTTTTTTAATGTAGAAGCCATACTGTAGTTGCACTAAAGCGAATAAACATTTCTCCATTCGGACTGCCTCTGTGCGGCAGTATGACCGACTGGTAAACAAAAATAAAATTTTTCATTCACGATGACTACAGCCCCTTGTAGGTAGGTATCGTCTACTTCGAAAAGGTTTTCGTTGAAGGCGGACCCGGTATTGTAGTAGTCTGTTGGGGGGGGGGGCTTCGATAACAATGAAATACAATGGGTTTTATGGCCAGTCTGTCGTCCTAGTACTTTGCCTCTACTCATGTCCCTATAACTAAGTTACAAGAACTTAGCTAGTCAAGAGCTTTGAGAGACTTTAAACTTCCAAGGAAGAAAAATATTAACCCACCTTGTCATGATTGCTTGCAAGCTAACCTAACTAGGAAACCGTTCCCAGCATTGCATTTTGAAAGGGAGAAAACGCAACTTGCATTAGTGCACATGGATGTGCTTGCTATTCCTGTAAAGTCGTTAGGAGGAAATTCTTATGTGCTAACTTTTACAGATGACTACTCTGGTTTTGTGACTGTTTATATATTAAAGAAAAAGTCGGAAGTCCCATCCAAGGTGAAAGAATTTGTGGTGATGGCCGAAAGGCAAACCTGTCAAAAAGTTAAAACTATAAAATCTGACTTTGGTACGGAGTACATAAATGAAAGTCTGTCCTCGTTTTTTAGGGAAAAGGGGATTAAACATACTACTACTAATATTTATTGTGCAGAACAGAATGGCCGTTCTGAACGACTAAAACGTACTCTTTTAAACCTAGTCAGAGCAACACTAACCATTGCTAATCTCCCAATGTACTTTTGGGCTGAACTAATTTCAACTGCAGCGTATGTCAGAAACAGGTGCACGAATAAATCAAATAAGGAGTTCACCCCTTTACAACTGTGGTTAGGTAGGGAACATAAACCAACCGTAAAACACATGAAAGCTATTGGATGCGTTTGTTTTGTCCACATTCCTGTTCAGAAGAGGAATAAACTTGAACCTAGAGGCCAAAAATGTGTTATGGTAGGTTACGACTTGACGTCACAAAGTTACAGATTATATGATCTTAAAGACAAGAGTGTAATCGTATCAAGAAATGTGATATTTTTATAATCTGAGTATAATTTTGAAAATCTATCTCAACAGAACAATAATGATTTTGACATGCTGTGTAGCAACTTATGGGCCGAAGAGGAACCAGACGATCATCTGACGCCTACTACAGGAATGGAAGCAACAGGTGTGGGCGTTCAAGAACTGACTCAAGGGGCTGAGACCCCGGCTCGAGTGGCGTTGCCTCTACCAACAGTGAGTCCACATCAGGAACCAGAACTAGTTTGTGCGCCAGTGCCGACTCCACAAACAAGCCAGGAAACTGAAAGTGGAAGCGCAAATGGAAGCAAGAATGTAACATTGCATAAATATTTTACAAGGTATCAAGCACGAAAAGAGAAAGAAACGCCAGTTTCAGGGGGAGAGAGTGATAATTCGCCCCAAACTACCGTTTTGCCCAATAACCAAACCGAAAATGAAACTACACTAACAGTTTTCAAGCAAGCTAATGGTGAGATTTCATCTGTCGATTCTTTTACAAAAACGCTTACTGAACTTTATGGAGAACTAGTTTCCCAGCATACTTTAATTAATACGTGCCTATTCAACTTTAGTAATGACGACTATGAACGGGCTGCTTTAGCAACTATAATACTGAAACGAAAATACCAAATACTTTTAAAGAAGCTATTAACAGTGTAGATTCTGAGAAATGGCTTGCTGCAATTCATCTTGAATATGGAAGCCATACTGTTAATGGAACTTGGGTTTTAGAAGAATGTCCACCAGGTGTCCCTATTGTTAGTTATAAGTGGGTTTTCTGTGTCAAGAGAAACGCACTTGGTGCCACTGACAGGTATAAGGCCCGCTTAGTTGCAAAAGGATTTACCCAACAATACGACCAATCATACTTCGAAAGTTACAGCCCGACCGCTGGCCTTGCAACAATACGACTAGCTATTGCTGTTGCAGTCCAGAACAATTGGTATTTAGACCAATACGACGTCACTGTAGCTTATTTACAAGGCCGCCTCGATTGTTACGTAGGGATGCAACAACCAGAGGGCTTCATTGTTCCTGGACAAGAGACAAAGGGGCGCCGTCTAATTAGGTCTATCTACGGCTTGAAACAATCAGGACTTTGTTGGTATATTCTTTTAACAGAAGTGCTAGAGTCTCACGGGTTGCATCGTTGCCTGTCAGACGCATGTGTTTTTTGGATTGTTGTTGATGGCGAACGTGGATTCGTAACTGTATACGTCGACGATTTAATGGCCGCCGCCCAAACAATGAAGATGAGACTATTGTTAAGAAAGATACTAAGTTCAGATCTAGACATTAAATATCTTGGACCATTGAATTTCTTACTTGGCATACAGTTTGAAAGAGAGCCTCAAGGGGTTTTGTATTTACATCAACGTACTTACATAGAGAAGATGTTAAAGAAATTTAATATGGAATTATGGAAGACAGTTAGCACTCCTTGTTTACCAGGACAACATTTAACAAAGACGTTGAATTTAACTGTAGAAGAACAGAAAGAAATGAAGATGGTTCCTTTCCGACAATTAGTTGTTTGTCTGTCATATCTGGCCTTAGCAACACGACCCGATATTTGCTACGCAATAAATGCCGTAGCTGCCCACTCAGCTAATCCAAGCCCAGTGCATTGGGTTGCTGCAAAAAGGATTTTGCGTTATCTACGTGGTACTATGGACTGGAAATTAATTTTCCGGATCAACCTAGCAAGACTCGAAGTTTTTGCGGATGCCAGCCACGCTCCAAATGCTGACGATCGCAAGTCAATCACTGGCGTTATTGTGTATTACGCTGGTACCCCAATCCTATGGAGAGCCCCTAAACAAAAGAGTGTCTCTTTATCTACAATGGAATCGGAATACCGTGCTTTGTGCTTAGCTGCAAGAGAAGCTTTTTGGATTCGTGCACTGCTAAAAGAACTTGGTGTTTATGGGGAAGCAACTCCACCCACTACAATTAAGACTGACTCACTCAGTGCAATCCAACACGCAAATTCTCAAATAGAAAGATCTCGCACGAAACATATTGAAATTGTTTACCATTTTGTGCAACAAAAGATTAATGATGGTGATATAACTCTTGAATTTGTGCCTACAGAGCGAAATTGGGCTGATATTCGTACAAAAGCATTATCAAACCAAACTCATACTAATCTTTGTTTTGGTCTGTCTATTGTAGTTGCTAACCACAAATAATTTCTGTAGATGTCCTCTTCAAGTGGGGGCATATTGGTATCTGGGGCCAATGACCTTCAACTCAACAGCTCCTTCAACCAATCTGAATCAGCCATCTTGGATCCTACTCAGCTGGTCACAACTATAGATGTTTGTGCTTCAAGTCCATGTTACGGATGAAGACAATAGTTTTAAGTAGTAATAGTATTGTTGGCTTTGTGACGAGTGTTTTGTAAACAAGATGGTATTACGGTAACTAAAGAAGCCGAACAGGGCTTCACTTCTTGTCAATCCTCCAAACCTTCAGGTCGTATATTTAACTCGAAATTGTTCCATTCTCCCATTTACCAGTGTGAATATGGTATTGTGAATACACTGCTTTAAATGAAAACCGACTGTGTTGTTGCTACTTAGTTTCACGTATCACGCTAACGCTCACGTATTCATAACTTTCCATTGCGCCTGCTCATCAGATTCTTGCTCTTTCTCGGAATCCATTGTGCATGCAAAGAGTCCATGTCTGACCGTCGCACTTTCTGATCTACAACCACATTCACTTGAGTGCACAATGCCAAAATTCTCCAAAATTTCCATGTCCCATAAGAATATGCATAAGTTTGTGGTTGTCGAAAACACGCCCAACAGAAACTCTGGGGAGAAAATCAAAAGTAAATCTCTACACAGTGCATTTATTCCATGATTCATGTCACGAGATCATCATTCATTATCTCCTCCATTTTCCAATGCAAAAACGATGCCCTAGCAATTGGAACGAGATGGATCAGCATCAGTCGTTAGTTCACAACATTTCTTTCAAGATTCACGTTTGGTGTCACGAATCATATGTGCTAAAGACTTCTATACTCCCGATACGCAGTCCAACCAGCATCCCATTCTGCAGCCACCACATCCCAAAGAAAGTTACTCTTTTCATTCCATTGCACACCTTGTATGTTGCTAATGTATACTGGAGCCTGTGACCAATTTAGTCTTATCTGTATAATCTTAGATACGTGAGCATATCTATGTCTTTTATGTTTATTTCTGGTTCCTGTTATCTGGATCCTTCTGGAGTTTCCAAATTTCATAATGCCCTTGTTATTTTGCGATTGTTAGGGGTAACTAAAATGAATAAAAGAAACGGTCCAAACATGCAAAATCATTTAGCCACCCGGCTGGTGGTCTTCAACCCCTGCTGGGCACTTCTGACTACTGGAATTTTTGCTAGTTAAGCCTTAGTTTTTTCTGGACCCTTACTTAGGGAAGTTTCTTTGGTTAGGCTGAAAGTAGGATGATTTCTATCAGTTCCTTAACACTAGGTTAATTATGCTGCTAGGTTTCTTAAGCCTAAGTCTACTTTCACCGCTAAGTTAACCCTAAATAGGGTAGTTTCTACTGTAGTTAAGCCTTACTAATAATGCCTTCAATAAGCATTGATCGGCCTTACAAACCTAACTCAAACCTAAAGTTCTGAACCTAAAATTCCCAAACTCGCTCACAGTAAGTTTCATAATGGTGCCAAAACCTGGAAATGGGAAGGAGGGTCTTTTAGCTAGGGAGTTCAAGTCTGGGTCCATTAGGTTTTTCCTTTGATCCCATTAGGAGTATTCTTTTCTGTTTTTTTTTTCAGAAAAAATAAGGTAATACGTAGGTAAACCTTTTGGTTAACTCTGTTTTTTTTTTAAGTTTTTCTCTTTTTCATTAGGTTAATGACACTGCTTAAGCCAAACGAGTTCGGATCTTTCTCAAATTTCGTAGGTACACTCAGAACCGTCTTGGGAGCCCGTTTTTAGGGTTTTTAACCTTAAACGGAATTAAACCCAAAAAAGGCCTAATTTTTTCTATGAACGTTAAATCTAATTGTTCTTTTTTCCGACTCAAAATAGTTAATTTTCTAGTTTCTTTTTCTCCATGGAAGCAATTTCTTCATTGGATGTTTGAAAAACCATTTTGCTTCATTAAAAACATGATTGCTCATATGAGCAAAATTGGTCTTCGAACATTTATTTGTAAAAACATTTCCTTTTCACTGATTGCTCATAAGCAGCAATTTCACTTCTTGAACGGTTTTTTTCTTAAAGGTTTTTTACCCAGAATCAGCTAAATTCTTTAGACTTTTTTTGCAGAATCTCAGGATCAACCTAATTCGTTTGGTTTTTTTCAGAAATAATGAATTTTATTATGTTCAGTAGGTCCGGCTCATGGAAGCCATGTAACTTCAAACAATGTAACCAATGTAATTTATATTAATTCCTTACTTTGAAAATCTGCGCTGTTGGCTTAAAAGCTGGATCCATCTGAACATGGGACAGAAAAGTAGAACCTTCAGGACTTGCCAACAACAGATTATACCCAATACCTAGGTATGTTGGAAAGGTAACAGCTGGAATTACTTCTTCTTCTAGTTGCTAATGGGAGAAAAATAAAACTGATGAAATAGCAATATTGGGAAAAGCAAACACACATTTCCACATTCATACAGAATCACATCCACAGCCACAGAATAAATTAAAATTCTGTTCAGTAGTAACATCAACTAATAGAAATTTTTTCCACAAATATTTTCTACAGATTACTATTCTGTTCACTTTGAAATCATAGTTTTGGTTTTCTGTATTAGTCTTGGTTTGAAGTTAAAAAAATAATTAATTCCTTTTTATATGGTATTTCGATGGTAGATTCAGATAATGTTGCAGGTTGAAGGAATTTCGGCTTTGTCAGTTGAAAAGTAAAAAGTAAATATTTTGTTGAGGTATTAAAGCTGGTTTGTTTGTGTCTACTGTGGAAAAATCCAAGATGACTCAAAATTTGGTGTATTGGGAGAATCCACCATCCAGTTATTGAAAGACCTGATATGTGTGTTTTTTTGGTGTTGTTTTGTGTATCAAGTATTTTAGTTGCACATTAATTTAAGATTATTTACTTATTTAAAGGTATTAATGCTCTGGTGTCGGACAAACACATTCCCGTCTTTAGGAATGGTCATCTTTGGCCCTGAAAACACAGTATACGACTAGCAAGAAAACATACTCATCATTTCACGCAATGTTGCAGCGGTCTCTACCCACGGCTCGATAGACATTCAAGTTCGACAATGCCAAACCAATCATCCTGGGCACCTTAAATTTCTTGTGCACCCAGGCTGAGTCACCATCTCAATACGCCTGAAGTTCCAAAGCCCTACATCTGATAGGGAAAATCTAGGTTTTGAGGCCTAGTGCTTCCTATACTGTTCAAGTTTGCCAAACCCTATCCAATTGTCCTAGACACTACGCCAGCAGTAGAAATGCTGATGTGTAGTGTGTAGCAGTAAAGCATCAGGTAGCGCTTGCGCATGCGAATGTTTTTGCGAATATCTTGGTTGGGGAGAAAAGTTGAAATAATCCTGTTTTCCCTAACACTCGTAATGCTTTTGGGTCATCACAATGTTAAGATTTGCCTGAGCGCCACCATCTATTGGTGCCATCCTTTTGGTAGCAGTACGGTGGTTGCCACCCGCATAGCCCAGCATGGAATAATGGTATAGGACCTCGGTTCCATTTTGCTGGTTTTCGGAACTCGAGGTAATGATTAATAGGGACAGACGGGGCATTTGTATTGCGACGCTAGAGGTGAAATTCATGGGCCGTCGCAAGACGAACCACTGCGAAAGCATTTGGGAAGAATGTTTTCATTAATCAAGAACGAAAGTTAGATGTTCGAAGGCGATCAGATACCGCCGTAGTTCTAACCATAAACGATGCCGACCAGCGATCCGCCGGAGTTCCTCCAGGACTAGGCGGGCAGCTTCCGAGAAACCAAAGTGTTTGGGTACAGGGGAAGTATGGTTGCAAAGCTGAAACTTAAAGGAATCGATGGACGGGCACCACGACGAGTGGAGCCTATGGCTTAATTTGACTCAACACG
>JAHWFP010063845.1:14694-26057 GCA_023313725.1 Lithobius niger
TCAAATCTGCTAAATAGACGACCGATCCCGGGGTGCCATGCATGCATTTGCTGGTGCCATGTCGGTCGATTGCCTCTTAAAGGGACAAGCGGCGTATCGGCAGCACGATATTGAGCAATAACAGATCTGTAATGCCCTTAGATGTCCGGGGCAGCATGCACACTACAATGAAAGAATCTGCATGTGTCCTGTCCAAAAGGACCGGGATAACCATGAACCTTTTTCGTGACGGGGATCAGGGTTTGTAATTGTCCCTCGTTAATGAGGAATTCCCAGTAAGCGCAAGCTATAAGCTTGAGTTGATTGCGTCCCTGCCCTTTGTACACACGGCCCGTCGCTACTACCGATTGAATGATTTGGTGAGGTATTTGGACTGGCAGTAGTGGTGGCCCCCGGGTCACTGCTGCGTGCCGTGAAAATGACCAAACTTGACCATTTAGAGGAAGTATAAGTCGTAACAAGGTTTCCGTAGATGAACCTGCGGTAGGTTCATTACCGTGAAAAACGACAAACTTTTGCATTCTTGCCAATGGAAGGTCAACCTTTCTGACAACCCGCCAAATTCAAACGCAATCGGGGAAACCAGATCGTCTAACTGGGTTCAGCTGGCGATGTTCTATCGTTAGCTTTTTCTGGGACTTAGACTGGGCAGCGTAGTACCTTGACCACGTAGTGGGAGGGAAAGCTGCTCGGTCTGGCACACCTTGCCTGGGTCAGCCAACAACCAGACAGTAGGTTGGGGGTACGGGTCAGCGCGACACTGTATTGATCATAGCTAGTGTGCTGTGGGAATACTGTCTTTTTGATTTACCGAGCAGGACTGAGGGTAAAATTATTCCCAAGTTCTTTGGGTGTCTCGGCGACAGGAGCATGCTCCCAAATGTCCGGGAAGTGAGCCTGCGTCGAAGGAATATCTGCATGTCGGGCATGTCTAGTACTCGTCAGGCTGGTCGGTAAGTTTCTGCGAATAGTTCAGTTAACTGGCAGTGAGCAGCGGGTCCTCACCTTCTGGCTGGAAGATTGTTGTTCTAAACCTGTCGGAACTGCTGGGACAATGGGACGATTGCCCTTAGTACGATCTTTTGCCGATGCGGGGAAGCTGTACTGGCCGAGCGAGTTGGTTTCGATGCAGAATACGGAGCAGTATCTGATGGCAAGACTGGTGGTGAGCAGTTGGTCCTCGCCTTCGATATGGAAGAACACTACACTAAGCCTGTTGAGCTGTTTGACCAGTGAGTGGGCAAAGACTGGCAGTGAGCAGTCGGTCCTCGTCTTCGGGCTTGAAGATCGTTGCACTATGCCGATGATAACAGCAAGGCGGGCGGTGAGCAGTGGGTCCTCGCCTGCGGGCTGGGAGATCCTGCCCTAAGCTTGTTGAGCTGTTGGCTTTTCTTGATATCCGCTGTCCTTCAACTGATAATAACCCCATCGATGTTGTCTAGTCCGTAGACAGCATCTTCTGGACAGTCCGGTAGGCTGGCAGCAACACTAGTGGTGGGCAGTGGGTTCTCGCCTTCGGGCTGGCCACTCTGTTCTAAGCTGGTCGAGCTGTTGGAACAGTGGCAATACTAGCGGTGAGCAGTGGGTCATCTGGCCTTCGTGCTGGAAGATTGCTGAGAACATTCTAAGCAGGTTGCACTGCTGGGCCCTCCTCTCGGGATTTGTGGAAACGTGGCAAGACTGGTTGTGAGCAGTAGGTCCTCACCTTCGGGCTGTAGTTACGCTGGTCTAAGCTCATCGAGCTGTGGATTGGTGGCTATACTGGTGGTGAGCAGTGGGTCATCTGGCCTTTGTGCTGGAAGATTGCTCTTCTAAGTTGGTTTTGCTGTTGGACCCCATCATCTCTCGGGATCGTGGGACGACCTGGATCGAGGCAACACCAGATATTGCTTAGTCCTCTCCCTAGGGCTTGAAGATCACCGTAGATGATTCCTTAGTGGGTGTTCGCCTTTGGGCTTGAACATCGCTTTGGTTAATTTTGTAGTGGTCCTCTTGCCTCTGCGATTGAAGTTTTCTGCCTCGATTGCCGAGAACTGGTAATGGTAAGGGGCTTGTCACGTGGGCAGTTCATCACTGAATGCTCTCTACGGCTAACGAGTTTCATGCGGCGAGCAGTCCCAGTGAAACAGCAGAATGATTCTGTGGGTCTTTTTGCCTTCGGGCTTAAAGATCGCTGTTCTAAGCAGATCGTCGTCTAAGTTGGATCGATGGAAATACTAGCGGTAAGCAGTGGGTCATCCGGCCTTCGGGCTGGAAGATCTCTGTTCTAACTCAGTTGAGCTGTTGAACCAGTAGCAACACTAGTGGTGAACAGCCGGTCCTCTTGCCTTTGAGCTTGAAGATCTCTGGTCTAAGCAGATTGAGCCGTTGGACTGGTGGTAGAGACTTGCGGTGAACAGTCCTCTCGTCTCAGACTGTGACAGATCTCCGTACAATGCCGGTCAGTGCTGCAGGATCAGTGCCAACACTAGCGCTGACAAGTGGGTCCTCTTGCACTTGGGCTTGTTGATCGCAGTGGTTGAGGTCTGGCTGAAGACCTAATGACCTTCGTACGCCCTCGCGGAACGCCTAGTCATCGGACTATTCAAATGGTTCCCTGCTGACTGCATAGGTGTGAAGCCCGTCCTGGGTTAATTGGTCGCCCAGACATGACAAGGTCAAGAGTCCTTTTGTGGAGGTGGAAACCGGTCCTGTCGGATTGACTCTTAGCATGTGGCTAGTATTGTTGCCAGACTCTGGGGCAAAAGTATATGATGTAACGTGGAGCGCGTGATGAATTCATTTAATATACCGGTCTTGTACTGAGGACGAGCACTGATGGCTTGTCTGGGCCTACTGTAATCTTGCTCCGTCAGTCAAATCTAGCATCTTTGGTGTCCTTTGCAGCAGAAATGAAATACGGTGCGGTGGCTTGACTTGTTTTCTGTACTCTGAGTGCGCTACGTCTTCTTCGGATGGTTCGGGGACACGAAGGACGGGTTCGCTAATACGATAGCGGATTATGTTTACTTTTTAGGCTACGGCTCACGAAGCTGGCTAGCATCATCGGCCTGTGTTTACGTCTTCTTCAGGCACATGACTGGTGGTGCAGGTAAGTCTTATCTACCCGCCTGGAAACGAGAGGGGTATGTCGGCATGCGGAGCAGCAATGCTCTGTGCTAACCCACCGTCCCCAATCCGATCTTTTCAATGCTTAACGACTAGTACTGTTGGAAATGTAAGCGGCAAAGTCGGCACTCTGACACAGCCGAGTGTAAAGAAAATGCAGTGTAATAACCAGCTAGGAATAAATGATGTGTGTCGGAGTGCAATACTAGCAGTGATCAGTGAGTCATCTGGTCTTTGGGCTGGAAGATTGCTGTTCTTAGCCGGTTGAGCTGCTGACCATCATTGTCTGGCCCTAGCGATGCGTTTTGCTTTGAAACACCTGGCTAGCACTGGAACCCTCTCTTACAGCCAAGACAATGTGGTGTGACATGGAGTGATGACAAATGCATTTAAGAGACTGGTCTTGAACTGTGAACGAGCACTGATGCCTTGTCTGGGCCTACCATAATCTTGCTCTGTCACTCTGATTATCCCGTGATTCTTCGGATGATTCGGGCACACTGCCTGCGTGGTGGGCAGGCAAGGGTAGCACCTCAGGCATAGCTGACGGGCTAAGAAATGGTCGTTGACTGGACTCACATAGTACTGTAGCTTGGCTGCTCCTGTTGTGCCCGCTGGAAAAAGATGTCTTAGGGATATGAGGGCGTGCGGAGCAGCAATGCTCTTCACTAACCTACCGTCACCTTTGTATATCGAACTGCCGATACCTAATGCATTTCGGGTCATGTGGCTGCATTGCCGGTACACTCTGGAGCAAAAACGATATGGTGTAACAACCTGTTGGGAGAGAACTGGCATTAGGTTGGCTCGCCGACTATTGCAGCTTTCGATCCTGGCGAGTTTATTGTGAGTCTAAATACATCGTTGGTGCCCTTTGCAGCGGAAACAAGCCTGTGTGGTGTAACAGCCTGCCTGAATATTAGAGGGGCATGTTGGTATGTCGAGCAGCAATGTTCCGTGCTAACAGACCATCTCCACTCAGAACCTAGCGATGTGTAATGGCTAGCACAGTTGGAAAAGTACGCAGCAAAGTTTGCAGCAGAAACAAATGACTGTGCGGTGTAACAGCCCTCCTGGAGGTGAGACGGGTATGTCGGCATGTGGAGCAGCAATGTTCGGTGCTAACCGACTTTCCCCACTCAGAACCAAGCGATACCTAATGGCTAACATTGTGGAAACGTATGCAGTATATTTGGCACCATGTGCAGCAAAGACAAAAGTTAATGCTTGTTATCAAGCCTGTTGCTTTGTGGCTTTTGCAGGTACGGTGTTCCGAGCTGGTCGAGATCTGTTGGGCTAGCGGCAATACGCTGGTGGTGGTTAGTGGGTCCTAGCCTTCGGGCTTTAGCAGGTACGCTTTTCTAAACTGGTTGAGCAGTTGGAACAGTCGAACGACACTGGTGATGAGCAGCGGATCCTCGCCTCAGCTTCATTGCATGCAATTTAGTATCGGTACCAATCAGTATCAGAGAAAGAAAAGGTCTTCGAGGTAGTAGATTCTGGACCAAAGAAGATGAGGTGTAACAGCCCGTTGGGTTCATTGTGGCATGACTATGGTTTGAGGCCTGGGTAAGCATGAATGTGGTGAGCAGTGGGTCCTTGCCTTGTTTTTGCAAGTACGCTATCCTAAACTGGTTGAGCTGTTGGTCTAGTGGCAAGACCCTGATGGTGAGCAGTGGATATGCTTGGCTTGCTGGTATGCTGAATAAAACACTACTCAATATCCTTTCGAGTGCAGCTTTCAATCCTGGTGATGCTTATTGCTTCTCGAGGTATGTGGCTAGCATCTTTGGTATCCTTTGCAGTAGAAAAGAAATGGTGCAGTGGCTTGACTTGCTTTCTGCAGTCTGAGTGCTGAAACCATAATTTATTTGAAACGGAGGGGGGGGGTTATTACGAGTGTTCTTATAATACATATGCCATTTACCAACCAACACTCAATTTTATTGACCAACTTGGATGGGGGGGGGAGAAATCCGCCTCCTTTGGGAGTTATGAAATCCACCTGTGCATGGTTTCTTTTGAGAAAACCATGTGTCCCATCCCTCGGCACACACTGTTCCCCTGTAGGTGCACCAATGGAGGCGAGTTTGTAGATGCCTAGTGATACTCCAATACAACTTCTAAGTTTAAAACCTTTTTGACAAAAAGAGAGGGCAACTACTCACAACACATCTCATACAAAATAAATAAATTGATTTATTTAATCAAGACCCACTTGGAGGACACATGCGTTAAAAACTTAATGACAACCTTATTTACAAAAATCACAAATGGTGTTAAACCCCATTAAGTCATAAGATTGTAAAATTATAATAGGCTATGTTTAATCCAATACACCTTCACACAACACCATCCACGAGTCGATGACCAGCACGGACTAGAGAATTTCACACCCGATTCCCCAATGAGTTAATTCCTTTTTTTTTCTTTGATAAATATCACAGAACCTCATTCTCCCTTCCACAGGAGTGCTCTACAACAACATTCGCTACCAACCTCGGCTTATGAAAGTTCACAGCCCGTGTTTGCAATTCTCACAAAAATGGCCCAATATGCCTAAATAACTTCACGATTAATCAGTACGCTCCCTTCAAGCGCCAACAACTAGCGTTAATACGGTTTAGGGTTATACAACAATGAAAACAACGCACTTATGTCCACATAACATACGTGACATTGCTTCTTACACTTCCAACAAGTAAGCAACCTTCGTGTGCACTCCCGCATCCACAATTAAGGCACCATAATTATTTACCCATGCTTTCCCCCGCACCAAAATAAACCAATATGTTCAAACCAATTCACCAAAATACATTACACCAACAAAAAAAACCATAAGGCCTTCCCTAGCTGCGGTGTGGCGGCAAAAATGTTTACTATGATGCAATTTAACTTTCTAATAAACTTTCGAAAAGGTTTCCCCCGACGTAACTTTTTCTAAACCAGAGCTTGTTTTGTATTTAGACACAGCTATTGTGGTGTTTTGTACTCACGCTACCGATGATGCGCAGAATTGGAAGGATGGAGGGCAGTCCGTCAAGAATGTCTACACCTGGGGAAATAGACGATGATTCCAGAAGCTACGCCAAAGAAATTCATCGTCCAGATGACCATCTTCATTAGTGACCAGCGCCAGGAACGCTCACCCACTCCATTACGTGCAATAAGCCGGCAATTTAACAAGACACGCCACGCCTTGGACCAGTGCAAGAATTACCATATTAGTAAACTTCATCTCTGGAATTCGACATTAGACTACTCAGCCCCCAGCAGCCACATTTAAGTTACAGTACTGCCGGCGTCAATCATTTTCCACCACGTTTTTGACTTGAGCCGAAGCCATGGACTCCTTCCTCGCCAGACGCCCATCAGAGAAGAGCCGCACTCACGTCGGTGTAGCACAGTTTTTTTTTCTTCACCAAAAAAGGAACGCACACACCAACTTTCACAATTGCCACACGATGCCAATGACGAATTGCATTTTCGCCACCACACCAACCGCCAATAACCAACTGCAAAAAAAAACACACCCTAACTAAAAAAAGAACAATGAATCACATCACATCTACGCAATTAATGCACACAAAAAAGAACGACGAATGGTTAAGGGGATCTCTGAGAAGCAACAATCACCAAAGGAAACCCCAAATCAACAATACACCACCCAAACCCACTGAAGTTTAGTTAGCCAACCCCAATCACACCGTGATTCCTTGCCACTTACCATTATTTTACGCTACAGTGCTCTACTTCGTCTGCGGACGGGTTATTTACTACGATGGAGGAGTGTGTTTACGTTTTCGCCTAGGGCACACGAAACTGGCTAGCATCATTGGTCTATGTTTACGTCTTGTTCACATGGTTCGGGCACATGACTGGTGATGCAGGTAAGTCTTATCTACCCGCCTGGAAATGAGAGGGGTATGTCGGAGTGCAGAGCAGAGATGCTTTGTGCCAACAGACCGTCCTCAATAGTTTCTTGGCGATGCCTAACGGCTAGTAATGTTGGAAACGTACGCGGCACAGTGGTACCCTGATGCAGCAGAGTCTAAACGACGATGCGGTGTAACAACCCACTAAGAAAGAACGGGGTGTGTCGGGCGTGCGGACCAGCAATGTTCTTCAGTACTCGACTACCACTGTCTGCCCCCGGTTATGCCTGTTGCCTCACAGCATGTGGCAAGCATTGTCTTACCTTGGAGGCTGTAGTACTCCTATGTCGATGGACGGGGATATTGATGTCTAGCTGGCGCCATTCTTTGAGTTTTCCGTTGCTAGGTGCATGGTGTTGGATATTGATTCTCGGCGACCTTGTCCTTGCTCGTCCTTTGGCCTAGGCTCAAGTCTTCCGTTCCTGTGGGAAAAAGGAAAACCAAAAAGCAAAACAAATGCCCTACTGTGGCAGGATTTTCGAATATCGAAAAGTGTCTGTGAGAGCAGGCAAAAAATACAACTGCGAGCGGTGAATCACTCGGTCCGTGGGTTGGTGAAGAATGCAGCCAACTGCGAGAAGTAATGTGAATTGCAGGACTCATTGAACATCGACATTTCAAACGCACATTGCAGCACCGGGTCACTCTTGGGGCCACTCCTGTCTGATGGTAGATTAAACGATCTCTAGCGTGCAGGCTCTTGGTACTGGGGACCGGTGTGGGGTGAAAGGCCCGCTTTCAAACGAGAGTGGGGTGTCAGAGTGTGGGGCAGCAATGCTCTGTGCTAACCGACCATCCCCAATCCAATCTTGGAGAGGCCTACATAGCCCCTCGGACTTTCGGCTAGCATTGCGAGTTAGAAACAGCAGCCCAATGTCCCAACTGGCTCGCGGTCATAGCCTACCGCAGAAAGGTTGATGCTCGAGTTTTGGCTCAGTGTCTCAAACTGCGGGTTTAGAATGGCAGGGAACACTAACCGGATGCCTAGCGTGGCATGACTGGATTCCCTTGTGGTGAGTGTGATAGATACCTGGGACTACTAGCGTGGCCTGACCGGTTGCTCTTGCGTGGCTGTGACGAGTACCTAGCCGCCTGGCTTCAACCATGCACGTTCTCGGTGCAAAGTACACCAGTCTTTAGCCCTGGGATGGAAGCATACAAGTTGCGGGAACACCTGTCCATCATCCCATGTGCCTATGGGGTAACCAGCGTGACAGGGTTGGGGCCAGGCCACCGATCTTCTGGGGCCGTCCATCTAGCACCGTCCCCCGGGCACAAGCCGATTTTGGCTGTAGAAAGCTATACACGTTTTATGAAAATTCGGCCTAAAAGTCGAGATCCCCAGGCGATCCACCATGCCTTCGTCCACCATGCCTTCTTCTCGAGATTTCGTTCGTACACACATTTTTGAGACAAGTGGCGCACCTCCATATGGTCTTGTGCCGTTCCTGTCTGTACTTCCTGCACACCTGGCATCTGCGGCTCCTCGTACTCTTTTAGTGGCGATAACTGGTACCTAAGACGGCTGGAAGTCTTATGGGGCGTGTCTTGCGTACTCGATGAGTTTGTTGATGAGTTTGTTGGCCAACGATCTTCGGTAAGTCAGCTGCGAGCGTTTGGCGGCCTTTTCTACGCCGCAGACCATGACCATGTTGAGCCTGGCGTTGACGAGAATCTGGTCGAGTTTTTGGAAGAATAGGTAGCGGTGCCATTTAATCGACCTCTTGCCGATGTAGAACGAGGAGATGAGTTGATTGGCCACGCCATTCATGCACTCTGTGTAAGTGGTGCCTGCTGTTGGGCAAGCGACTAGGTATTTCTGGCCCCCGATGAGTCGTCCGACGGTTCATTTTCCGGCCAAGGGCGAGTAGAAGGGCGACCTGGGTGGCACACCAGATACTCAGCAGTAGCCGGCCGCTATGACGCATAATACTGTCGCCATATTTGTGCTCCTTCTTAAATTTGTGCAACTCCTCTGTGAACTCGTAAGGCATTCGGTAGCATTGGCGCGCAGGCCGTAAAGGACCTGAAATAGCAGTGCTGAAGTAAAGCGGTTGTCGCAGACGATGGTGTAACCCTGGTTGAGGTAGTGGCGCGCGGTGTAGATCGTTGTGTGAGTTATCTTGTTGTTCTCGAGTTCTTGGCGGGGTCTTGGGCGGGCGTCGATTGCCATGTGGCGCTTTTTTCCAATGTGTCCCTCGTCGTTGATGTAACCGTCGAACGGGTCGCAGAGAGTGAAGTGTTCAAAGCCAACCTTGATGGACTTCTTGAGCTGGTATACCTTGAACTTGGAACTTCCAGTGTATGCAGTCATGGACTCGTCTATGTAGAGTACTGCTCCGGGGTTCCTGCAATTGCGAAATGCCTGGTTGATGGCCTCCATCATTGGTCGCTGGTTGATGGCCTCCATCATTGGTCGCACCTTCATTATTGCATCCATCTCCTCCTTGGCCTTCTGCTCTTCCATGGTTTGCCTGGTTATGGACGATGCAGTCGTCTTCGGAAGTAGGTGCCACAAGACGATTTCCACAAGACGGAAATTTGGGGGCAAGACAGACAAGCCAATGCCTTGCTGCCCGACATGCGGGTTCGAGACCAAAAAACAAAAAAAGGCAGAAAACAACATGAGAAAGGAGTGGCAGGGAGATTGTGGGATGGAGAATGGAATTTCTGAAGGAAAAGCTGATCAATGGACATGTTACGTGGTTCCAGTTTGCTGGACGTTCCCGAAACAGTGTTGCCGAATGGTTAACCGTCTGAAACACCTAGTCACTTGCCCACCGGCAGCCACGACTTACACGGAGTGCATGAATGGCGTGGAAATGGCCAATCATCTCATCTCCTCGTTCTACGTCGGCAGGAGGTCCATTAGATGGCACCGCTACTTTTTTTTGCAAAAGCTCAACCAGTTTCTCGTCAAAGACAGGCTCAACATGGTCATGGTCTGTGGCTTCGATAGGGCTGGCAAACGCTCGCAGCTGACTTACCGAAGATTGCTGGCCAACCAACTCATCAATCGAGTACGCAAGACACGCCTCATAAGACTTCCAGCCGTCTTGGGTACCAGTCATCGCCACGAAAAAAGTACGAGGAGCCGCAGATGCCAGGTGTGCAGGAAGTACAGACAGGAACGGCATGAGACCATCTGGTGGTGCGCCACTTGTCGCACGAACGTGTGCACGGACGAAAGCTCGAGAAGAAGGCACGGTGGACGAACTTGTTGGCATCTGCATCAAGATCGCTTGGATCTCGATTTTTAGGCTGAATTTTTTTTGAACTTGTATAGCTTTGTACATCCAACGCCGAATAAACCTTGTAACCTTTGTTCAGTATTATGTTTTCCCTTTGCCTAACTGTGACTTTGACTTTTCAGGAAAAGACTAAAAGCCCCAAACCGCACTGTCGCTGGACCCGGTATTCGTTGTGGCTTCAGGTACTCAATCCGAGTCTGAAACCGCGACGAATGCCAGGTATCAGGTGACGGCGGGGTGTGGGGTTATCTTTGGGTGGGACTTAGCCAAATTCTATGGGTATTGCAATGTTAACCGTCACCATATGGGGTAATGAAGAAAAGGTCAGAAAAAAAGCCAAACGCTGCCTCGTTGCAGGGTTTGGCAAGACTTGGACTTAGCCAAATTCTGGTATTGCTATGTTAACAGTCACCATTCTAAGGGTAAAAAAAAGCCAAACCCTGCCTCATTGCAGGGTTTGGCAAGACTTGGACTTAGCCAAATTCTCTGGGTATTGCTATGTTAACCGTCACTATTCTAAGGGTAAAAAAAAAAGCCAAACCCTGTCTCATTGCAGGGTTTAGCAAGACTTGAACTTAGCCAATTGCGACGGGTATTGCGATGTTAACCGTCACCATAAGGGTTAAAAAAAGCCAAACTCCACCATTGCGGAGCTTGGCTAGTATGCGGGTCTCTTTTGATTCAGGGATGGTCGAGACCAAGTCCATCCCCTCAGTACAAAGTCCCATTTTTTGGACTTAGCCACACGCCAAGTCATCATCCAAGTCATCATCCAGTAAGGGTCATCCTCAAGCTTGTAAGTAGTGGTCTCTGCCCCGCCACCACACCCTCATGAGCCACAGTCACCGATCACCTAACCTTCAAGACCAGAAGGAAAGACGGGCCTCATGTGGATCACTTTGGTTTCCCCTAAGCTGCCCGCCGAGTCATAGAAGTAACCCGGCGGATTGCTAGTCGGCATCGTTTATGGTTAGTACTAGGGCGTTATCTGATCGCCTTCGATCCTCTAACTTTGGTTCTTGATTAATGAAAACATTCTTGGCAAACGCTTTCGCTTCGGTACGTCCCA
>JAHWFP010063847.1:26138-38036 GCA_023313725.1 Lithobius niger
CGGGCATTGTTTAGGAATGCCCGCGGTTTTCGGTCATTATCCTTTACTGTACTTATCTCCGTTTATAACATTTGCGGTAATGTTAAAAATTGTGCCAGTTTATCCACACGAGCAAAGCCTAGTCTCAGATGAAGTAAAATTCAAGTAAATTAAAGAAAACATTGACCGTTTTAATTAACGTTATTATTTATCATATCAAAAATCAAAACTGATGAAAAGACCGCCAAGTTCCGAATGGTTCGGCCCTTTGAAGGAGTGATATCAACACACCAAAACATTCGCCAAGTTAATCGCAACGCTTAATAGTTCAAAGGTTAAATGAAAACTAGAACAAGTTCTGATTTAACGTCCAAAGTATTATTCGGTGCGAATAAGTTGGCGAATGTTTTGGTGTGTTGATATCACTCATTTGAAGGACCGAACCATTCGGAATTTGGCGTTCTTTTCACCAGTTTTGGTTTTTGATATGATATCACTCCTTTTTTTCTTAAATTGTGTATCGGACTCAACTCCACTACCGTGCAGATGTGTAATAACGTGCCACGTCAACAAGAAATTGATTTTCAACACTTTGCTACTACCTTTTGCCTAGAGGCCGAACCATTCTTAAATTAGTTACCTCTTTATAAGTTTTTGGTTGGGTTTTAATTTTGATGTAATTTGTTCTATTTTTTTAGTTTAGTTGATACGACTCATTTGAACGGCCGAACCACCCTCAACTAATTGGTGGCCTCTTTACCAGTTTTTTGCTTTGTTTTTACAATTTGTTTATTTTTAGTGAATTGGACGTGAATACAATTTCTTAGGCAACGTTGTTTACATTTATCCTGATACACTAGTGTGTGTCTAGGCACGCACATCTGCAGTATACACATTTTCATTGTCTGAACTTTGGCCGTCCAATGAGGGACGATGCCGACAATACTAACAATGGTTATAACAATATTGTCGTACTTACACCCTCTCCCACGCCATCCCCGTTACACCCCCAGGCTCCAAACCGTAAAAGGTACGCAGTTCGTATTGTATTGCAGCCATTCGTCCAATTTCATAGCTGGAAGCTTTCCCGTTATGTCTGTATCAATGAATAATCACCCCATGGGATTTAACATGGGGATGAGCGAATTATCTAGCTAGTAGTGACACATCTGCAACGTCATTGAGGGTCAGATTTTACATTAAAAGCGGTTTAGCTGGCATTCCTACACGATTTAAATTTTGTCAGGTGGGTCATTGCTCTCAATTTCAACACAGTTCAGGCTTTTGTACAGCATTATTATTTTTTATCCAAGTACTTGAAATGTGCCCAACTCTGCTTCAGGATATTTGACACTTACGCTGTAGCGTCGCGCTTCAATTGTTTACAACCTCGACAATTGAATTGATGTGATGTTTGTTGCCTGACTTGGCGTGACACAGTAGCGTGTGACTAGATTTATTTATTCTGTTTGCAGAAAAAAATCTAGTATCAGTCAGAACTTGTAAAAGAAAACAGTAATAACTTGAAACTAAGGTGGGTTCACTGCATAGCAGGCTTCATTGAATTTCTTTCAGTTATGGGGTCAACTCAAAGGGCGTACGATCCAAGTGACCTCGAGTTTCTGGCGGTGGTATCTTTTGTAATTCAAGACCGCAGGAAAGCCCAACAATAACGACTACTGCTCCTCTTTAATAAATAGAATGGCAAACGACTGGTAGCTTTCTGTTTCGCCAGGGGCTGGCTGATCATAAGGAAAAACGAAAAATTGCCAGTAGGGCTTCATTGGCGAGGGTTTAAACAGTTTCCCGTTTTGAAGCTAATTCTTTGGGAGTTTTGCTGTTTGGAAATATGAATTCGAGAAGCAGAGTGTGATATACGATCCAGTGGTACCTCTTACCAAACTGCCCCCTAAGTAAGAAATACAATCCTGGATAATCATAATAATTTTAATGGCTGTCTAGATATTTAAGAGTGCAGAAGTTTAAGAAAGGTTTCGTTAAAATTGTTTCGTAGTATTAATTGTGTAGGAATTATCTTCATCAACTCACTTAATGTCTTACTCTTGGCAGACGTGCAATAGTGCGATCTTGTACCTATTGTGTTTTAGAGTTAACTTTTTGTGAAGGATATGAATTATAATTACCTTGCATCCAGGCTAAAGAACAGTAATTGATATGTACATACGTGTTGTATACGAATTCCAAAGATACGAGTAAATATAAAGTAAAAAAAAAGAGTAACCATAGACTAAAAATCATTAGCGCTGCTCAATTCAATAGGTAAAAAGGAAGTAAAACAATTAAGGAAGAAAGAGTTGCAACAACAGTGTATGCTTCAATAATGCTTACGCTAAGGCATATTCATAATATATCCTAAACAATTTAAATACGTGACCATAAACTCAATAAACCAGTTAAGTAAATTTGATATAAAATATCTAGATCTGAGGATCGTATTAAAAGGGGAGTCGTATGAAGCGCTGTGAGTACAACCCCCCCCCCCCCTCCACTGGATAAGATGGTCCGAACATGAAATTAATGGTGATCAGTTATGAAGAATGATATTGTTTATTAAATCTTATGCAATCATTGATAAGGCTGTGACAAATAATAATGACCTATCGTAAAGATTTGGCAGAGTTGGTTTTACTAAAATAGGTAACCGGAAGATGGAGGTGGCTAGTTAGACACATAAGGTCGATGTTTGTAACAGGTTATATGGTGATAGAAATTATATTCAGCAGTCACTAGCAAAAATCCGGTTTGACTCAATTTGGATTCTTAGAGATGAATACTTTCTTTCATATTCAGCCATATAATCAACAAATTTAGTTGGTGAAACCTATAGCAAACAATTATCAACCTTTAAACATACACACAAGTCATGTTGTTAACAAAGATATCCTTTAGAGTCCATCTTTGTAGAAATAGTGTCTATGTCACAATGGGGGATTCAAGTTTCAGAGTACAGGTAACAGTTGATTGAATTTACTATTTAAGTCCATTACACAGGAATTCATTTAATTCTACAGTCATGTTGACTTTTTCTTATTATTCTTTTGTCTGGATGTAGTATTTTACTTCTGTTTGGCATTGTTCACTACTTTGTTTTATGTTAGATGATTTTTTTCTGTTCTTGCCTGTTTAAGTTGAGTATTTTGAATCAATACTTTTTGAAACGTCATCTCTGGACTGTTTCAGTAGTTCATGTCATAGAATTTTTCTGACAAGATCTTTTAAAGAAGTCCTAGGGATTGAGGAAACAATGCATTACGTTTTAAAAAGTTTGAGGCGAATCGAATTTTTGCTTTGTTTATTTGGGTTTGCCTCCCCCCCCCCCTTTTTTTTTAATGATAAAAATACATTGGAAGTTTGAACCCTAATACGTTTGAACCTGAATACTTTGAGAATATGTGAGCTGATCGATTCAGGAGTTGGAGGGAAGAACACATTTTCCTCACTAGGTGAAGTAAAAGTTAATTCTTTCTTGCAATGAAGCTTTATTTAATATTCAATTTTTTGGTGTGGTTAACTGAAGTTCAGTTCGATACAAAAAAAAGTTGTTGAAATCACATTCGCAAATTTGTCTCGATGTAAAGCTGAACTTTGAGAAAACACACACAACCACCAGGCAGAAACACAACAAAGTTCCTTCGAGTTTTCGGTAAAGTCCACAGCCGTTCACCTTCTTCAGAAAAAACGTTTTTTGTGTTGTTGACATTTTTTCTGAAGAAGGTTCCAAGAAGTATTTCCAAGTTTGGGTCTGTTGGTTTCTTACATTATTTGAACCGTTTAGTGACTTTCCATAAAGTATTATAGAGATCACTTGGATTTTTGTTGAAATCATAGTGCACGGGTGTTCGTAACTGAAAGCTGGTTATGGTAAGCAGACTGTAAAATGTATTGAGTCTTTCTATTCTAACTGCAACTTGATATCTTATACGAATGATGGTGTATATGAATTCGAGGAGCAGAGTGTGGTAAGCGATCCGGTGGTACCTCTTACCAAACTGACCCCTAAAGTATGAAATACAATCCTGATAATCACAATATTTGTAACGGACGTGGATCTTTAAGAATGCCTACGTTCACGAAAGGTTCAGTTAGAATTGTTTCATAGTATTTATTTTTCATGAATTATCTTCATCAACTCATCTAACATCTTACTCTTGGCAGATATACACTATTGCGATCTTGATACCTGTGTTGTTTTAGAGTTCACTTTTTATAAAGGATAGGAATTATAATTGCCTTGCATCCAGGCTAAAACGCAGCAGTTGATATGTATATACTTGTTGTATATGAATCCAAAGAGACCAGCAAATATCAAGTAAAACAAAAAGAGTAATCCATAGGACTAAAAATAATTAGTGCCGCTCAATCCAAGAGATAAAATGGTATTAATACAATTGAGGAAGAAGTTACATCGACAGTCCATGTTTCCATAATGGTTATGCTACAGTATATCTTCAAAATTCCCCTGTACCCTTCCCTAGAAGATTGGAAGCAACCAGTGACTGGTTGTGTCTCCAAGTTTCCCGACCCTAAACGCCCTCGTCGGCCCCTGGGTGTAAGTTCTGACAACGAGCATTCACGAATCATTGATAAATCCAGTCGATGGTTATGAACTATGAAGAAAAATATAGTAGTTTGTTACTATTTTACTACATTTTTTGTTTAGTAAATCGTAGTTCGGAATTACGAATTTTCTCATTACTAATTAGTGTAATTGCATCACGTTGTTGAAGAAGAATCCAATAATTAAATATTCAAGGCACAGGCGTTCGTTGCTCGCAATCATTTTTCCTTTTTTTTTGCTAATATGGATGTTGTGAATGCAACATTGAAGATGACATTACATGCCTGGTAAGTATTACCCATCGTGTAAAGTCAGAAAATACTAGTTGTCTGCAGTCAGCTAATGCTGACTGTCCGACCTGCCCGTGTATTTTTTAATTATCATTATTCATAATTTGGGCAGCTGATCAAAACAACTTTTTCCTTAACATGTTACAGCTGACGGAAAAGCCATTAATGCTTCTCAGGAGATGATCGCTCTGGGTAAGTTACATTACTGCACGTTAGTGAATTAAAGGGCGGTTTACGTTTTTTCATAACGTTCTCTGAGCTCTTAACATATCCGTTAGACTGACCAGAAATATTCCATAGCTCTTTACATAGACGTCAATTTGATTGGCTTTACAATAGTTTAACTACCCTAACCATAATCCCACAACCACTGAAGAATTGCCAACTGAAGGATTCCTCTTCGAATTCAATCAAACAGGTGTGCAGACGTATTACAAAGAAATAAGAAGAGAAGCATGGTAGATAGATAGTGTTGCCCAGTAACTTTCTAAAGTGAAAGTGAAACTCGGGATTAGCAGGGTTTCATCCCTCACATCAAAGCGAATGGAAGGAAGATAACGTAACTATACTATTTTAGGTTCTGGTTGGCCACGCGAAAAGCTGCATTTTATGATCGTTTTCAATCGCCTGTCACACGTATGCACTAACGTTGGCGGTGACCGGAACCTTGTACACGCATTGAGCGGCTGTCGTACATAATGTCTGCGGCGTTAGGCCTAACCCTTACTTTGGCTGTCGGCACGTTTTTGGCTACTGACAAGATACATCTTACCGTTCTCTTGAGATAGCCCAGTGGTAATGCAAGCCTCTTGAATTTGTTGTTTCAGCATCCGTGTTGAGTACAGAGCCTTGATGTATTTGTAGACATTCCAAACAATCTTCCTAGCCTGTAAATTCAACGGTTTTTCACAATGGGAAAGCGATGAAGCGAACGATACGGTAGCCATATTGGTTCGTCTGCTCGAAGAGAAATTTTACCAGGCGTGATCAATCCATTTTCCCAAAATCCGCGCGAATGGCCAACCAGAAACTAAAATAGTATAATGAGATGCTGTGTGGAACACCATCTTACAACTACGGTTTCAACTGTTCTATACGATTCTGTGCTATCTTTCTCCTACACAAAATCTACCAGCGCTACTTAAATTAAGAAATGGACATATGTGTTCTTCCGATTCCCTTTTTTGGCAAATCAAACGGACATGTAAGGATCCCAGGAGACGTGTAGTGTCATTTAAACATGGTGGTGCTTTGCCTCAATACTTGTCAAATGTCGGCGTTACGTAAAGTGAACAATTTTGATATTCGGGCATATATTATTTATGAAACTCATTTTTGTTTTAACCTCAGGTTTATGCAACATCTTGGGTTCATTTGTAGGCTCATTCCCGACCACTGCTAGTTTTTCCAGGTATGCTAAGTGTGTAATTATATACTTTTTTTGTGCTGATTACTCTGCTGTTAAACCAATAATGAGCAGTGGCGGTGTTAGGGCAAGGGCTGAGGGTCCCTACGCCCCCGGATGCAATTCATTTTTTATGTTAAGGGGGGGAAGTACACCACGCCTCCAAGTGCCTATTTTCATGTCCTCGTTCCCCATCAGCAAAAATCTTGGCTGTGCTACTGATTCCGTGAGGCTCTTCGTACTTACACTACTATCAAGAAACTTATACGTACTATGTAAATGTGCTAAGTATTGAATCACCAGCTCGGCCCAGTGCCCCTAGAGAGCATTGTGGCTTCTACTTGGAATGTTCTGATCACTCTCTGCTCTACGAAAAAATTACTAGGCATTTACTCTGTATTTAGTACACATTACCCATTACGTCTGGTGTCCTTCGGGGATCCTTCCTCGGTCCCCTTCTTTTTAGATCTTCATTTCTGACCTCTCCCCTGTTTTTTTTGTCCCCCAACGTCTTCTATGCTGATGACCTGACAATTTTTACTGATTCTATGGCTGTCAAATTCTTCAGGATTATATATCCTGCAATGCTTCCTGGCCTAGGGATAATTCCCTTCACTTTAATCCAGATAAACATCATGTGCTTTTATTATTATTAGTTTTTTTTTGGTGCCAAAGTTCCCAATTTCCTTATTTCATTTCTGGTAAAATCATTACTCCTGTGACTAATCATAAAGACCTTGACACTTTTGTTGATATCCCGCTTGCTACCGTGGTGAAAGGTAGAGTTGCAGGATATAATCGACCTAGTGTGGTATAATCACCTGGTTATACACCGGATATAACAGAAATTTATATAGCGAAATCGAAGTTTCTTCCCCCCGCCCACGGTTCACCATAGCCACCACGGTGCTGATTTATAACAGAAACTAGATGTACCCCCGGCGTAACATACACCGTTCCCCGAATGCCCCCCCCCCCCCTCCCCCCCCCCCCCCCCGTGAATCCTCCTGCCTTCCTCCCCTACATTCTCCCACTGCTTGGTCACCCCTTTCCCCCTCCCACACAATCGGCACACACACATACGCTACACATATGATGAATTTGCTCAGTGCCAACCAAGCCTATTATATGTATATATATAGATTTGTTCACAATGTATCGTATCAATTCATCAAATCGTTAAAGTTAAAACATGGCAAGCATTTTAAATATTAGTTTGTTAACAAAATGTTTTTTACTTGTTTTAAACATGCGCAGCTAATGCGATCGGACAAGTGAGCCTGTTTGTTTTTTTGATAGCTTGTCAATCCGTGGTTCGATCGAGGATAATGCAACACATAGTAGAGAGCAACTATCCAGTTTATTTCTATATTTTGTCTTAAGGACACTCACGGCTGAGAAGCCAGTCTCGCATAGGTAGGTCGATGGAAATGGGACAAGAGTTTTTATGGCAATGTCGGAAAGATCAGGATATTCTGCTTTCACTTTTATGCAGAAAACAGCAAGTGATGAAAGTTATCTTCACTCCTTCATTGACTATTGCTTGTTAACTAGCCTCAGCTTTGTAATTTATCGATGCGCGATTACAACAAATTATAAACAAACATTCAATTTGTTTGTTTAAAATCAACCTGTAAAGAAATTTCGGTCGTTTTCGTCATCGTGAATTTCGTTTGTTGGTGGTGTTATTGTGTTATTGTATTGCTACATTATTCTGTATCGGGGCGTGAGGCATTTGTCCAGGGCTGCTGTAGAAATAAATTCAAATTCGTCTTGTCGCTTACTAGCCACTGGACTCTCTTTTAGACACCAACACATACAGCCTGGAGCGCACAAATGATAAGCTTTCACGAGCGGCAGTATGCCGGGGAGTTACGTCATCGTTACCGATTGTATTTTTGGCGGTATTGTTTCTACAACAATAGTAGCATTACTTTCTCCTTCATTGCTTAAATTAGAAAGATGGGTGTTTACCCGAACGTCAGAATAACTAAAACTTTGATGAAAAGTGTAGTTGTGGGCGTTTGTTTATCTGAGCGTTTACGGTCAATTATTTTTTTTTCTTTTGTCCTGGAGGCCGCGAACCGGTGCCCAACTGCTCGCGGACCGACGCTGGTCCGCAGACCACACTTTGAGAAACGCTGCTATAATCTACATATCTTTGAGTGCAAGTCCCGTCCATACGACCAAAAATGGTTATTAGTGATGCAGCAATTAGTGATTTTAGTCACTCATCTTGCTATTTCAGCCCATTATCTTATTCTGATGATGTTCACGAGTAGTGCAGTGTTCACCTGTTGTCTCCAACGCACACGCACCGGTCCATGCTTAAGCCGCCTCAGTTACTTTTGAGTAGTCACTTGTCGGCTGGTTACTAGTTCAGTTTTTCTTTTTTATTATTATCTATGTATTATGATTCAATCTTCACTTTAGAAATAAGATTTTTAACATTTTATTGGCATTGTGTGTCAAGTCAACTCCCATACAAACTTCAAGATTACAAAAGGATAATTCTGAGATTGTTTACCACGAATATTAAAAATTCGTAGTCATTTTTGTATTCTTTATAAACGATTAAGTGTTGTTCGTTTGTTTATAATTTAGAACTGCACTGAATTCTACAAGCGGTGTGAAGACTCCTGCAGGAGGAATATTTGCAGGTAATGTTATCTTATCATTCCTCAAGTCCTTCAAAACCTGCAATAACACATGGTTAAAAATAAATCTTCTTTAAATCGTCTCAAACTAATCCAGTTCTCTGGTGTTACAGGTGCATTGGTTCTACTAACTTTGGGTGTTCTCACTGAATTCTTCCAGTATGTTCCCAAAGCAACACTGTCTGCTGTGATCCTAGCAACGCTGTTCTTTATGGTGGAATACGAAATGGTACCGCATTTGTGGAAGACTAAAAGTAAGCATTGCAATACTAAGCAAATACTGAAAAAAATCTCACGCAAAGATTTAGAATAGATAGGATGACACAATAAAGTAGCGTCAGTAACGCCATATTGGCTATGAGCTAGTTTCTGGAGAGATAGCTGCAAGGGGCACTAGATCAAAATGGAGGGAAAAACAACGGCACTTCTATTCAAGACATTGCTTTGAGAGGGGATTTGTTAGGATTAATTTCAGTCGTTTCTGCTGCGAGGTTGTAATCGGAAAAGAAAAGATTCCACTTGCTAAAGATTTCAGCAACTGCCAATAAATTGGCAATAAATCCGCGCTAACAGCATTGGCTTCAGTAAAACGCCCTTCTTTTCCCCCTACAGTGCCCCTTGCAGCTAACCGAGTAATGGCGCCAGCGTAGAGTTATTTACAATAATACGACGTTATTGTCACTGCTCTATTGCACAAACGAAAAAAAAAAGAGTTTTTTAACTGCGTGACAGCAGGATAAAATAGACAAACAGAAATATGAATAGTTAGCCATTGTAAGGAGTATAGAACGCTTGGCCAAAGAAGATGGATAGACATTAGGTAAAGAAGATCCACAATTCGGTCAGAGCAGTGAATGGTCGCTTTTGTGTGGCGTAAGTGACATGGTTTCCACATACGGTGTCAAGAAAACGTGACTGTTGGAGTAGCAACGGCAAAACGAAGATTTTATATTCACTTGAATATAATGTACAAATATGTGTATGATCGAATTTCACCGGCAGCGAATTTCCGATGAGTTTCACGAGGCATCCGATTGGTGGAGGGTATAGGAACTACATACTATTTACGTAGGCTGTATTGGAAGTTTGCCAAAAACAAGTTTTATAGAGTGATACGCCTGCTTTTACAATTTACAATGTACAATTTTCAATTAAATTATTGTCGTACCCATAGGTTGTACAAAAATGTGAGGGTAAAAAGTACGGCTAGTCTGAGGCAACTTCTCACTTTCCCCTTCCCATCACAAGTTTTTTCTTGAAACCTTCTAAGTGTTTAGGACACACCACGTCCTTTTTTAACAATTCCGGTTGGAAGCAGTTTCAACAAAAATATTTAAAAAGAAAGAACAATTCATATAACATAGTCTGTGCGAGTGTGTGGAAGTTTCACTTCTTAGAATTGTCATGCCTTTCAAAAAAATTGGGCACAGCAGAAAAGCACTCACAAAACACAATAATGTACCCATTAAAAATATAGGAAAAAATCAGGTAAATCATGTGTTCCATTCTACTGTCCTGCTGATACATCAAACCAAATTCTTTCGGTGTAGCAGTAACGCTTACACTCTTACCTAAAGTCTCTTTTTATAAGCTTAGAAACACGACTCTTTACTTGTAGGGTGGTACAAGAAGCCCCGTACCACCGCCACCTCTAGTCTCCAACGCACACGCACCGGTCCATGCTTAAGCCGCCTCAGTTACTTTTGAGTAGTCACTTGTCGGCTGGTTACTAGTATGTGGTTTGATAAATGTTATCGGCTAACAAAGAACTGGTAACAATGCGGGTCTCGATGTTCATAGCATTAACTGGAGTACTGTACGTCCCTGTATTGAAGTGTACAACAGTGTTTAGTTGAGTAGAGGATGTACGGTATTGTTGGTGTGACTTGGCAGTGTGGCTTTTGTGCATTGTTGTTAGCCCCCTTTTTACAACGTTGTTCCCAAAGCCCATTTTCCCATTAAGAGCCCTTTTTGGACTCTGACTCTCACTGTAGTGAGATGTGCTCTGATCCTGTAAATTTTATCCAGGCCTATCCGCCATTATGGAACAAGGCCAAACTTGGAATTGATTTGACTCCAAGTTAGCCTCAACTAAATGCATTCGTAAGTGTTGACTAATTGCGAATGATTTATTGTGTGAAGTAGATAATCATGAAACTAATTAATCTTAAATGTAACTTAATGGCGTTTCATAAAATTCTTATGCCAGGATGTAAATGAATAATGATGGAATAAGCGGGATAGGGTAAAAGGCAACCGAATGGGATTTACGATTGAAGTATATCAAATTTCGTGCGTTCTTAGTTACACGTAGACACACACAGCTAGTCAAGTTAAGGGCAGTCTCTGATCCGAAGGCCTCAGCGACAGCAGAATTGGCTTAGAGTAGTGTAGGGAATAAACTTAAGAATCCAGATATTAGGCAATTGCCCTTAGGATCCGAAACTACAAGCACTGCCGTTATTTTGGCTGGTCAAGATGAGTCTGTGTGTCGACAGACTCATGAAAATTATCAGTTGTACCATTGTTAACACTCCCGCCGATTTGCATAAAACAAACGATAATAAAATCCAGGAGATAACTTTAAAATGTCTGGATGCTTACACCTCTGACAGTACTCGCTCCACCTGCTCCAATAATCTTACATGGGTCTCAAACAGCTGATGCATACTCAAGTCTTGGCCTAACAAGGGTTTTGTTTTCAGTCAAGTGAGTAATTTCTGGAGCTGCTGGCAGCACCCTGTAAACAACTTCTCTGTACCTATAACAATATTTCACAAATAAAGACACCATCACATTCTAATTTGCGGTGCACTCCTAATTTTCTAAACACTCTCAGCACCTCTTCACCTAAAGCGTAATCGTACAGCACTGTATTATCATTCTGTTTCCTTGTGAACGCCACAGCTTCTGTCTTGGTACAATTAATCTTTTAAGTTCTTTCTTACACCATGCAGTTCCAGAAGGTAATGGTGTTTCTGCTTCTTA
>JAHWFP010063848.1:6310-23983 GCA_023313725.1 Lithobius niger
CCCCCCCCCGTCTATTAAAAACATTTCTTGATGTCTCTTTACTTTTCTACTCTCTTATCTGAATTACGAAATGCCACAAGAAAGGGACTTAGGTTAGCCATATCCCAGGTCTAAATTGCCCTCCCAGTATGCCCATGGATCCACCCGATTCAGTTGAAGACTGAACCCTTAGTTTCAAGGATTTTGCAGAAAGGATCCTTAGATGACGGGATAAAGGTGGTTTTAGGAGATAATCTGAATGCAGCATTTGGTTTTGAAGACATAACGGACAGTTCAAGTGTCGGCAACACGGGCAATGACGGCAACGAAGACAGTAGGCATAACCCATGTGTTGTTGACAGTCCTAATGACAGTGTTTCGTCACCAAACAGACTTTACCTTGGATTTCAGACTGATGTTTACTGATTTTCAGGATAGCATGGCATCTCAGCTCCATGCCTTGCAAGTTCCAAAAATCATCGAGGTGAAGTTGGCGGATCGAGATAGCTCTGTTGGTTACAAGATGGCGACGCCCACGGAGAAAGGTCATCCACCCCAATCAATTCTGATGGTACGTTTTTGCCTGAGTATGGAAGGCCCAAAGAGAGGCAAAAGGGTGTAAGTATGACTGTGTGTTCGCACCTTGATGGTCATCCTCTCCCGTTGTTTACCGAAATGAAAGACCTCGGTGTCTGGTTTTGTGGAAAGCTAAAATTCAGCCTCCACTGTCGAAAAATTGCAGGCATCGCTTATGCACGTACTGCTTTAATTTAAAAATGCTTTCTGTCTATCAGTGGTGACAGCAAGGTATGGGCTTTTAAGGTGTTTGTTACACCACCAATTCTAGAGTACGCCAGCCCTATTTGGTCCCCTTACTTGCTTCGCGACATTGACTTGATCGAAGCGGTTCAGAGATATTACACTAAGTCACTTCTAGGCCTTTGCGACCTGACATATGGTCAGCACCTGAAATTATTAAAGCTCGACTCACTCGAACTTCGAAAATTGAGATCTGATCTGATCCTCACTAGGCAGATTCTTCATGGCCTGTTGGGTATTGACCTACCATTCTTTGACTTTTCATATGTAACTTGTACCAGAGGACATTCTCTGAAACTTACAATACAGGCGTCTCAGTTGGATTGCCGTCGAAACTTTTTTCCCGTTTGGGTGATTGGTGTCTGGAATTCTCTACCCGAAGAGATGGTTACTTTTTGTTCTGTACAGCCGTTCCGGAAGCCCAGTTATCACGGTTACCATGGCACCGGAGTGTGGTGGATGAAAGGGACAAAAGGCAAGAGGTGTGTGCTTGTAGGTATTTCCCCGGGAACCAGTCCCGTTTGAGGTTGCCGAGGGGTGGCGGGGTGGCGATGAGCGACGACATACTGTGCCAAGTAAGGAGCGTCGCCTGTGCCAAGTAAGGAGTGTCGCCTGTGCCAGTCCAAAATAGCGTCAAATAATGAATAGTGACGAGTGGCAACTGACATAGTTCGGGGGTGGGGGGACAATCGAACGAGGGGCGGGGGGAGACATGTCAGTGCTGACTATGACAGTTTGGGCAGTTACGATAATTTGAACAGTGCAAGTCAGTCATCGCAGAGTTCCATTCCACTGCGATAGAGGCTGCTCAAGAGGATGAATCTTTTTAAGGGCTTCTTGAGGTGGATGCCGGCCACAATCTGCGGCCCCACCATCTACAGAAATCAGGGTAAAGCAGCGTCAGCATGAAGACGATCAGTCATTATATCAGACGATATCTATAATGAAAGGCCGTCTTTCGTACCATGGAAGCTATTTTCAAGCTCCATTTTTCACTATCTGCCGTCAGCATTTTTCAAAGCGTGGCCTGTTCCCCTAATTTGGCTGATCCACCACAACAAACCTTCGCGAATTTAAGCGACTACAAGCCTTACCATTTGCCCTTACCACTTGCCTCAGTCTCAAGTTTTTTCTTCCGGCAGCTGCTCGATTCTGAAGAATTGACGAGGAAAAATAGAGAGTTGCTGTTAATGGAAGGACCATTCATTGCCCCCTCCTTACAGGAGTAAAACGAAATTTTTTTCTTCAAGCATTCAGGTCCTAGAGCTCCAGCACACAACCGCTATAAAACCTTTCTGTCGGCAGAATATAATTTAACAGGATGAAATGTGTTGGAGTTGGACTCAAAACCTCGCAAATCAGTAGTTCATTAAAATCCCCATCCAGCAGTTTGATGATGAAATTTTGGTAAGGTGGAGTCTGCATGCCGGTTCACATGCAGACCTTGCATATTCAGCATCATCTGCGACAGTGAGTCTTTTTAGCAGGGCCTGAGGAATCTTGGAGGAAGACTCGCAGCATATGAAGAGTGTATCGTTCTTTCAACAAGATGCGTTTAACTAGGGAATTTGTGAAATATTGAATAGGGTCTTCGCAGGCGTGATGCATATCTTATGCCTGCAAGTAACATACCACGGGATATGATCGGTCTGCTTTGTCTACTGCCGATCCATTTGTCATCAGATCTGTCTAATGGCCAACTTTTGGATTTGGCCCCTGAATTTCAAGGTAAAGTGAAGCCGTCAGTTCCAAGTGCAGGATGGCTACTGTAAAAAATAGCAGGTCACTTTAGGCAAAGGAGGTCTGAAGGGAGTTCGTCCGCTTGTTGGAACTTGACAAAGCAAGAGGCTAGCTTTAGAACCCTACCACAGGGCCGCTCAGTTCGAATAACATGGACCTTCAAGCTCCTTTCATGGGTGCTGGAATCTACCTTTTAGGAAAGGAAGAGGAAATTTTTGGAGCTGAGGTCGCAGGCCCGGCGACCTTCTTACCTGATTTTGCAAAATTCGAGCTTGCTACGGCAAGCAAATTACCTAGCTTTCAACATGCCATTAAGCATCAATTCACCCTTCATCGGCAGGTGAGGGAGGGGGCAGGCTGCGGCATCATGTCAATACGTCCTGTATTTGTATTTTTCCCAACATTGTCGCTCACTCCCCCAAGTTTGGTGTTGGAAGCACCCAAATCACAAGCTTTAGAAGACGAAGTCATCAAGCTTCTAAACAAAAAACTGATTCGTCAGTCCCCAATCAACACCCCAGGTTTCTACAGTCCAGTGACAAGTGAGGGTGATTCCAAAGAAGAATGGTAGGACTCGGCTCATTTTCAGCTTAGGCAAGTTAAACAGTTTCCTGGTAACGCAGCATTTTCAGATGGTAACTCGGGCAGTTATTTGTGAGATGCTACAACCGTAGGAGCTTACGGTCTCCCTCGACTCGAAGATGCATACCAGCACAATACTCCACCCGAAGATCTTCTGGCTCATATCAAGCGGCATAGTTTACTATTTCGTAGTACTGCCCTTCAGCCGCAGCACCACACCTCAGGTCTTCACAGCAGTGCGTCGTCCATGCCTGCCTCAACATTTGGTTGTTTCACAACATCGAGTTTAACGGGTTGATGGTCAATGTTTGAGTTAGTCTGAGGCTGTTCCAAGAGTTAGGTCTGGGTCTGAACATTTTGAAGTCATGCCTGGCTTCAAGGAAGTTCATGTTTTTAAGGGCTGAGTTTGATCTTACGTAATTCCATGCACGGCCATCACCAGAGGGGTTTGTGAAACTGAGCAGCATGCTGTCGAATTTGGTTCAGCAGACATCCATTACAGCCAAAGAGCTGGCTTCAGTCTTCGGCCTCGTCACTTCTTGTGCAGCACTAGTGCCCGTGGGGGTGTGGAGGATAAGACAGGGCATTGATTCCGGAAGGAAGTGTATTCTTCTCCAAGAGTGTCCTGGTATGCACAGTTCACCTTTGCAGTATCCCTTGTGATGGTGGATAAACTGCGACAACCTACAGTCAGGCGTTCCGGGCCAGTCACCACCTTTAGATAAACTATTGTACACTGATGCATCAATAACAGGCTGGGGAGCCCACATGGAGGGTCAGACAGTGCCCGGCATGTGGTTACCGGCCAAGCAAGCCCTTTTTATAAATATCCTTGAGCTCCACGCAGTTCGCCGCTGGTCAACTCTTGACGAAGGAAAAGCAGTAGGAGTCACGTCCGACAACACCACGGCTATCTCATATATTCGGAAAGGTAGGGGAACCCACTCCAAGTCCCTAATGTCAGAGGCGTTTGTTCTATTCAACCTTTCCACCAGTCCTCCATGTAATATTGTTACCCAGACGTATTGCAGGCCAGGTGAATGTGTGGACCGACAAGTTGCCCAGGACGAATCTGGTACCAACAACGGAGTGGTGTCTATCACCACAAGTTTGTCAGGCTACTTCATAGCAGTAGGGAACTCCCTTTGTGGAAAAGTTTGCATCTCGATTCAATGATCAGCTGCCGAACTATGTGTCCCCCTTCCTGGATCCTCGAGCGTGGCAATATAAATGGCCCATGGCCGTAGGAAGCGGTACGGCTGGTACGGCACCACTTTTCGGCATACAAGTTTTAAAATACCATCTATCCAAACACACAGAGCGCGTCTGCTGTTGTCAAACTTTTGAAGACGCCCCGTAAAACGAGCGTGGCTTTCCTGCCGAGCTTCGATAAGCAGTCTCTGTCCCGCGAGCATAAAAACCAAGGAACTTTAATATAACATCACGTAGTGCATCTTCTATTTTCCTTGCACAACGATCTTGACCAAGAGAAGGGGGTTTTGGGAGAAAAGAAGTAAAAGAAACGCTAAAGTAAGCTTCAGCACGGGGTTAAAACCAAACTTCGAAGAAAGCCCAACACAGCAGCCAACAGATTATATAACTTTCTGAAAAATAAGTTTTCAGTCACTAATAACGGAATAGAAAACGTCGGCTACATACAAAAGGGGGGGGGGAGGTGGAGACGAATTATTACAAGCTACGTACATAAAGGTAACGTTATAAAATAAACTGACGTAAATCAAAAATAAATCGTAAGAGAAAGGGTAAAAGAAGCAAACAGGCTGCATTAAAGATTGGTTTTGCTAGAGAAAGAAATAAAAGCCAACTATCCCGACTAGGACTCAACACAGGACTTTCCACCGACCTCACGTAATTTGGCTACACTAACGGCTTAAATAAGCACAACAATTTGCTCTCTTCCGATCAAAATCTTACACTTAATAGCACAAAGTAACTTCATGGCCGAAATTGGAGGGGGGGGTGGAGAGGTGGGAAGAGCACCAACTAAAAAGTCCCTGTCGGTTAGGAAAATGCACCCCAGTCGGTGGTGTGGACGACAAAAAGCAAAAAAAAAAAGTTTCCCCCACCATAAATTCCTAGATCCGTCCCTGCTGTGGTCCACATTTTAACTAAAAAAGAAAACCTTAAACATTTGTTCAAAACGTGGCCTCCAGAGCCATATAAGGCACTACAGCACCAGAAATTCCCTCAACTTCCATGGTACTGCCCGGGACCCTGCTGTGGGAACTACAGTGCTCCCCCAGACCCCCTAGCTGATTTGGTTAGGCCGTACCACTTTTAATTTGCTTCCTACGGCCCTGAAACGGCCTGAGTCTCTCATGGATAGAAATGTTTGCTTATGCGTTTCTGCCATTCTCCCTTCTGCATACCATCCTAAACAAGATTTGGAAGTTGTCAGGGTTGTTTAATTTATTAGATCTAATGGCTAGCAGCATCTTGGTTCGTCGATCTCCAGGAACAAGCGAAGGGAGCGTTGCCAAAGCTCAAAATACTGCTCTCACAGCACCAGTCACACACTACACCCCAACCCAGACAGATAGATGTTCTTCATCTTCAGACATGGAGACTTTGAGAGTCAGTTTGCAGGAGGTGGGATTTTTATTTTCAGTATTGTCATGTCTCCTGCGGTGTCATCATCTGCCAACAGTCAAGATTTACGAGACAGAATGGAAGAAGTGGTTTACATAGGCGAGACTTCATCGGTGAACCTGTGTAACCTGTCGAAGGTATCATTGGCATCCTTTCTTGAACATTTTTTTCAGAAGAGGCTTTCTCTGACGGCGATAAAAGGCTACAGATCTCCAATTAATTGGTGTTGTCCTGCGCAGGAAGGTTAGCCACAGTACATTTTTTTTTTCAAATTGATTTGTGCTTTTGAAAATGCTCGTCCGAAAGTGCGCCGATTATTTCCAAAATGGAACCTTTTATGGTGTCGGCAAGTTTGTCGCAAGCCACATATAAGCCCATGCCAAAGGCATCTAAGTTACATGTCACCAAAAAAATTGTGTTCCTTGTAACATTCATAATGACAACTCAACAGAGCAAGTCAGCTGCATTGTCACAGGAGGATGGACACATTCGTTTCACCAAAAATTGGTCAAGTGTGAATATGACTTTTCCGGCGAGTTTTTGTGCCAAAGATCTGCGTCTGAATGAACCATCCAAACCTATTGTCATCAGAGCTTTACCCTCCCCACTCCCCGTTGTGGATCCCGAAGGTAGAGAAAGTGCAGTGCCTGGGCCGGGTGCTCAGGTGTAATCTGGAATATAATTATTATGCAGCCTCCACCTAAGTCAGCATCTGAGGATATATCCACTTTGCGTACACTGCTTTTCCTCCTGGTCGTCAGGGGGTCAGGTGACTTAGTTCCAATTCCTGTGTCTCTGGAGAGGCTGGGTGCCTGGATTCGGGAAGTTATAAAGAGAAGATAAAACCTAGGACCTAACCTCTTAGAATTACCCCATGAACTTCGTGCTTTAACAGCATCATGGGCATTTGGTTCAGGAGTACCGTTAGGGGAGATTGTTAGAGGAGAACGTTAGAGGAGATACTTTACAGACCACTATCTTCGGGATGTGAGTAGATCTGGTGAAGGAGATAGAATGGCAGAACGTGTTATGGCTGGCAGTCGTGCGAGTTGTCTGCAGTGGTCTGTTGAGGTGGTGTTGGCACAATGTTCTGGACGAAACCTATGCAGGGTGGTGTATTTGGCACATTGTACAAGGACACAATGAACAAGATTCTGTAACATTTAGTACACATTGAATGTGTTTGCAGTATTAAGACTCCTAGTACTCAATGAGAATACATGCACCATGGAACGTACTGATGTGGCAATGGAACTAGAAAAACAGAATAAAGCTTCCACAAAGTGGGTTCCTTCAGAGTGTGTTTTTGTTAATTAAGATACCGAAGTGCAGCTGGCTCCGGTGTTTTCAGCTAGACCCTCCTCTTATTGGACAGCATACTAAATACTAAAAGGGAAGTGTTTTGCAGATAATAAGAAACGGAATTTTAAATTCTACAATTAGTTTTTACTGTTAAAATACTTACTTTTCGTCCACCCGTCCACCTTCCCCACTCTTGCTGAACCTGGCGAGTGATTCAAGCAAAGCAATAGTGAGGAAACAAGATGGCGGCTTAGACTGCGAAGGTAGCATGAACATAGCCGTATGGTAGGAAAGCCAAGCGAAGCTTGATTTCATTTAAATGGTGTATAAATTTTGGCAGTTTGGGCATTAATTAAGCAATTTAAGGTAAGTATTTTAGGATAGTAAAAACTAAATTTAGAATTTAAAATTCCGTTTTTTTAACCCATAAATGTAAAGAATTGTGAAAAATAATTGGGAAAGACAACAGAGAGACTCGTACATCAAAAATAGCTAAAATTCGATGAGGCTTTATTATCGACTTAAATATTATAGAGATGACGTGACTGGGTCTGGAATTCCGACCCATTGCACATTCGACCCTTATCATCTGAGCCATAACGCCAAATTCTTCACATCAAATTTATGGAAATGAATCCGAAATTAATGTGCCACAATTAAGGACGTGACATCAACGAACACGTGCATATCACGTCTTTCAGTTACTGGTGGCGCAATTAAAAACGTGACAGCGAAGAGCCCGTGTGTGTCACGTCTTTCAATTAGTGGTGGATAACCGTTGATAAGACATATTTAACCAATATGCCAACAATACGAGTCTTCACAGCTTTAAAAAAAATCATTGGATACAATGAGAGAACTCGTCCATAATGCCTTTTCACCTCAGTTGGCTTGTTTTCATTATTACATTTGGACAAATCTAAATTAGAAAAAAGTATACGCCTATTTTAAATCCAGTACTAGGGGCTGGTTACGAATACGCTCATAAAAAATGAATTGACAATTGAAAAAAATAAAAGGTTTGTTTAAGATTCGCCAGGTTGTACTTTTCTGTACGGGCTACACAGGGACGTGCACACAGGGGGCAGGGGGGGGGGGGCTCTAGCCGCTGCCCTCATAGCAAAGTGCCCTTTTTTCTGAAAAAAGTGCCTTTTTCAGTGGAGCTCTGATGTAAAAGAGCCTAAAAAACGCTAAAAAAGGACTGCAAAGAGGGGCAGAAATGGTTAAAGTCCCCCAAAAGTGGGGTAAAAAGAGGTTAAAAAGCAAAAAAAAAAAAAAAAGCCTACAGAAAAAAGTTTGCCCCTGTCCTCTCGGGGTCCTGTGCACGTCCCTAGGGCTACATATCGTTCCCCAGTGAGAACTCACCATTTGAGAAGTGCAAACATTTATGAAACCTGCTGGAGGGTGCTGTCTGTCTACCCCATTCTAATTTATGATCTTTTACCAATAATTTTAACTTGCGATTGGAGTTACTGAAATCAAATGTTTCAAAAAAGGAAAGTATTTATGGAGATAAATCTCTGAATAAAAAAATTACAGATAACAAAAAATATAAAGTTGATGGTAAAATGGGAAGCCCAGCCTGTTAAATTTGTTAAAACGGTCGCGCACGTACAGAAGTTCCTGTGCTTATGTGTGTCCGTGTGTGCAGAAGTTCCTGCATCCACGGACAAATGGACATTTTAGCAGTTTATTGTATAGATTTGCTGCAACAGTTTGTTTTTATTGTTTTACTTATTATCACACTTTTGCTAATCTCTTTTGGAATATTTTCCTGCTAGAGGTTGCAAATAAAAATGATTGTTGGTGGACAGCATAAAATTATCGGAGAGAAAAGTATTCTTATGAGTTGATATTAGTCATTGCTATTTTACTCTTTGTCGATCTGAACTGAAATTGGTGGGATTGCGGACACCTCGCGCCACTCCCAGGTTCGACATGGATGTACCGGTAGTGAACCAAGGATAGTTATGAATTATCGTTAATAAAACTTAATGAGTACGTTGTTTTCTAGTAAAAATATTGCATCTAAATATTGACAGGTGATTACTGGTAGAAAGAAAACTTCTTTAAATGTCATTTCAGCCTAATTTTGATTAGCAATTCGTCTGGTTGTCGTTTTTCCCACGTCATCAAGAGTGATAGGTTCTTGATACGAAGGTTCTTGATACGAATCTGGTTGTGTAAGCCCAATGAATAATATGGTCATAATAAACACTTACCATACCGGTGTTTTTATGGATTTTTGTCGTTTTGGTTTGTTTTACAATCCCTAAAAAAAAGTTGTGAAATATAACTGAACCATTTTTAAAAGTTTTTCTGTATTGTTAGACCACGACTAAGCATGTGGAAGATGATCTGAATACATCTAGGGTTTTCTGCAATCTACCTTCCTGGAACCATGGAGAAAGCACGCATCGAATTACAGAGTAGATTCGGTGTTGTTAATGTTTATCAGTGGCAATAATTTTTGTTACATAAGCAGTAGAAATTTTAGTAAAAATACCAAATAAGATAAGCTGAATCACCCCGCTCGTAAGTATGCTGAGTATGCGTGTATGAATGAGTTATAACTCATATTAATCCTGAATTAGAATGGCAACATTTGACCATCTTTGAACAAACTATGGCCTTAATTAAACTAGGTTTTCTCTTATTTTGAAGATGGGTGAGGAAGACTTCACCATAACTGACATTCGAACCTTAGCATGTCAAGCCCTAAGAGAATCATGCGACATGGTGCAGTGTTGGAGTAAAATCGTAATGGTACGTAAAAATAAATGGGTTTCCAATACAGAAACGTGGATGTATTTAACATTTGATATTCCTTATCACTAAAAACATGTAGAGTGTGTTCAGTAGAATAATTCATGTATTCTACAGCAGGGACATAAGTAAGGTTGGAAGGGTGTATACCAGACCTATCGAATTATTAAATTTTCCGATTTACTGAATTTTCCAAAATTTGCCAACTTTTACATATGCCTGCTATTATGTATTTCTCTTATTTGCCCGTTCTCATTGTACAGCATCGAGGATGGCCTCGCTGCGCGAATTTGCGCTAACTACAGGAGTCTGCAAGAAAGAAATATAGCTTCAAGCTTGTATGTGCAGTGACTTATCTTTAGTTCTTTAGCATAACTGCAAGGCAACTAATATTACACTGAAATCTAGTAAGCGTAATTTTTAACTATCATTTCGGCAAGGTGGAATGACCAATTAATTGTGCGACTAATGAAAACAAATTATTGGATTATTATCCGACCAAAAATACTGACATATCAAACATTGGAAGGGTGTGACACCCTTCTATTACCCCTGTAATTTCGTGCGTGGTCTACAAGAGGGGACCTACCTGATTTTATAGCAATATTTTTATAGGTTTAGTTAATTTGACCTTCAAAACATTTCTGGTATATTTGTAAGCTTGTAGTGTCTCAGTTTAATGATTTCTTGGATGACATGTGGTGTCCAGTGATAATGGTAAATTTCTCAACCATGATTGTCTTCTGAAGTAACAATACATCATCTTAGTCGAGTCATACGGAATGAACAAGGTACGACTTAAAACAATAGAAATTTAAGCAGCAGTAACAATAGCCAACAAAACCGTGCGTTTGACAGGATCAGATTATGATAGGAAAGCAAGTGTGAGAGGAGATCTACCTGCTCTATTCAAACGATGACACCGGATTCATACTACACACCATTTATTGCACGCCATTTGCTTAGATCAACAACTCGGAAGAGCGCTTCCGGCTTCTTCGCCAAACGGAAGTCCAACATAGAGCAACACGCATGCGCATTACAATAATGAGTCAAGGCCACATGAGACACCTCATGACACACTACCCCACTTCATGGAGCTGATGACCGATCAGCCAGGAAACTTAAAGCAACCAAGTTAACAATCCCGTACAATCAGCTTCAATACTTAACTCACCCTATGGTGTACAGTCCCAAGCCATGCCACAAAACACTGACAACATGGTCAACTAACGTGTCAAGGTAGCATGTCGAGGTAATGCAACTAACATGTCAAGGTAACATGTCAAGGTAATGCAACTAACTTGTCAAGGTACAGTTTTCCACCTACCCACAACCAGTTTCATATACTCACGCAACTGCCACAGGTCTCCCTCTGGCCAGGGCCGCCAAGGAGGTCCGGCAAACTTGGGCACCGTGACTGCAGATTCCAGATGGCCCGACACAACCCGACCCCATCAGGGTCCACGGGAGCAGAGGGGAACCAGTAAGCAAATGGACACAACCTGCAGTCAGCCAAAAGACCCTGCAACAGAACACGAAAGGGATCCTCAGTAGTAAACTGACATGACACATTTCAGGTAAATTACAGCATCACAATCGCAAAGATACCCCTCTTACGAATTCTACCAGAAAGTGACACAAGCCAAATCCAATTCATTGGTCGACCAAATGTACAAAACATGCATTTTTCCTACTGAATTTCAATGTAATACGTCCAAATACACAGATGAGACGTGAGAGGGAATCACCGACCAAAGAAATTACCAACTCCAAGGGGCCATAAAGCACCAGGGCGTCTCGAGGTAAGCCTTCACCACGTGGGTCAGCGGGGACATAACACGCCCCAACCGCCATTGCCTGCAAGCAGACTGGCACACAGGTTTGCCTCCCCCTACCCAATCCATATGACAGCGCGCACTGAGAGGCCAGCATATCCGGCGACCGACCATTCGCCCTGCACATCTCCTAGGTGCCCACAACCAGACACACATCCCAGGTTAACGCACATCTAGGAACCTTACGTTAAAACCCGACCAAAAATTCACAACAACCAACGAGAAAAAGGTAAGATCCCGACCCACTCTGCAAGTGTACAGAAAGGCCAAGGACGACAGCCCCATTTTCAAAATTGCTCACCGAAAATAGCCCCAAAATTTTAGAAGCATTCCAAAAGTCGCAACATGGCACACATTTTCACCCCCCTACCCGAACTCCAAAATCAGCACCGCAGAACCGGACCTTCCGGGCGAGCGACTCAAGTCAGATCCTGCCCTCCAAAAAACCATATAACGTAAAGTTTAACAAAGTCCAACACAGGGTAGTGAGACCAGGGGCGGACTGGCAATAGTGCCCCAACGGCCATTGGCCGGTGGGTCAACTAGGGGGGGGGGGGGGCCTGGAGTAAATTTTTTTTTTTTACATTTTATGGTAATAAAAAAAAATTACTTTGTCCTTTTTGGTGGAAAAGGTTTTGCCTTTTTGTTATTAAAAAATTTGACAAAAAATGGACTGGTCCGTTCGCAAATCGTGACTAAGTTGCTTAGCAACGAAACGCGTGACAAGTAAAAAAGCGGTGCGTGAATGGTTAAAAACTACTGTTCTGGTAAGTAAGTAATTGACAATTTTCTTTCTTAGTATAATATACTACGCAGCGTGTGTATGGTACAGCAAACTTGCAATAATCTCTCAGGAGAAAGAAACAATAATAAATTAAAACTTAACGCAATGAGTAAATTACATTTGTAATTTTTACAACCATAGGCCTATTTGCTTCTAAGTTGTTTTAACACGATGTTTACACTTTATAGCATCTCACTTCTTCCACAGTCTATGCGGGGCCCTAGCGGTAGTTGCATCTACTAGTACCTCTGATAATGCTTTTGCGTTTGATTGAAGCAGCGCGAAGGCAAAGCATTATCAGAGGTATTATAATAGTAGCTGCAATTACCCTAGGGTCCCGCGTAGTACTGGAAGAAGTGAGATGCTATATATCCTTATCTAGTTAACTTTTTAATCTAGGTTAACGTTTCACTAGTGAGCAGCACCAATAGGCTGCGCTGCTGCCTGTTCTTTCTTTATGTATCAGTCAGGAACTCGAGCAGGAACTCGAGTCAGGAACTCCAGTCTTTATTTATAGCCGCGGCGGGGAGGAGGGGGGCAATGAAATACAGTCAAGATAGTGCTGTAGCCAAATTAAGTAGCACTCCGCTTTGCACGCATTACGAAAACTGCTCCGCACCGACAGTTACCACTAGTTGTGAGGAAAACGTGTCACGTTTTTAACGAAAAGACATGTTGGGTTAAAAATGTTCTACAAAACATCGATGTTCCTTACACCCATCTCTTGTTGAGATTCATACAATAACTACACTGTTTGCCCCATCCATAACCTACCAAGTGAAAGATGTGACCCGCGTCCCAGGCCGTCGGCGCCCCTCCCTCCCCCTATCGGCCAGCTTCAGCTTCCCGATCCTTAATGAATAAAAAAAAGTGTGTGGAAAAAAAATACTGATTTTGCTGAGTTGACTGTATTTAGAATCTAAATTGAAATCTAAAACCTTCCGTACAGCATCGGAGTACTCGTAGTGCAGGCAGATACACAACATCGTTCTCTTCAAACTGTTTTAATTTTACCCACGTCGGGCATGTACCGTAACTGTAATGCCACGCCCACGCAACGCAACGCGGCTCATTCACGACTTTCTACTGCAAAGCGCGGGGCTGCTGACTCGGCTTCGGCTAACTGGCCGGCATGGGTCAGCGTGGCGCCAGTAGGGGCTTAGAGCCTGCGGGGGGTGGGGGTGGGGGGAGATATTACCCTAAGATCCCCTGAATTAAAGGAGAAAAAAAATGAAAAGGGAGCTTCAAATTTGGAAGATTTTCTCCAACACACCTCAAGTTGTTTTGGACAAAATTGAGTAAAAGGTTTTGCCATTTTTCATCTTTCGATGCTCCAATTTTTTTAAAACTGGAGCATGTTAGTAGTAACGTATCACCAAAGTGTACGCTAGTATGCCACTCTAGTAGTACGGCTAACTAAAACAATGTAATCTTTCGGTACACCTAATTATCTTTTAACTATTCCAATGCTATTGCGATTAGTATGGCATGTTGTGCGCGCGTTAGTATGGGCTAGTTGATCCAATGCTATCGCAATTAGTATGGTACTGGCCTGTTGTACGTTAGTATGAGCTAGTTGATCCAATGCTATCGTGATTAGTATGGGTCGTGATAGTACACTGAGAGCAATTAGCGTTGCGTTCGCGGAGGGCAGTAGTAATTGAAAAATTGTCGCGTCCAACAGGCTGGCGAACAAATTGGCTATGAGGAAGTCAATGTCCGCTAGCCATAATGCTTTTTAATGTACACATTCTCTAAAAACTAATCAAAAAACCTACATGATCATTTTTATGCTAGGTAATGTATTATGAAGTAAACCAACTTACCTTATCTATATTTTAAAAACAATGGAAGGAGAGAAAAACGGAAGAAATATAAACTTTATTGGGACCAAAAAAAAAGATGATAAGGTAAGGACTTTCGTTGTAAGCTGAAAGGGAAACGTAGTGACATTAGGAGGGGCGACAGCCTAAGTCCTTCCGAAGTATTTAACCGGCAATGTTTAAATTCAGGAAAACAACATCGTTGTCTCTGTCGGCGTAAATATTGTGCAGAGATTTGTTACGTAACTCTTCGAAGATCGATTTAGCAATAGCGTCGCAATGTTCCGCGTCATGTCTATCCCAGCCTCTTATGTGGCGTAATAGCGACATCTCGCATTCCTGGCTAAAGCTGTAGACGCGATGCATTAATAAAATGGCAATAAACCAAGCCCGACGCATTCGCACACTGCCCAACATCAATGCTTGTAGTTTAGCTTCTGTCATGTCAGCTGGAAACATTGGATTTACGAAACGAGTATTCGGACGGTTTGTTGGAGTTACTCTTCGTACGGGACGTTTCCGTACTTGCCCGGTACGTGCTTTAGCCAGGGAGTCCGGTGGAAGAGAATTCCGGATAAGCTCGTTATATTGCCGTTCCATTAATCGTTGCCGTTTGTACCCGAAACGTCGTAGTCGCTGGGCCTGACGATATTTAGAGTTGACCCATTTACAATGGGATGCCTTAACTTTTTTGCTAGAGCTCGCTGCGCTCTCTGGGGACTCGACTGCCTCGTTATTTTCTGGGCCCGTAATAAACTGGGAGGTTTCCCCCTCCATACCATTTTCGTTAGAGCTCGCTGCGCTCTCTGCAGCCTCATCCGACTCGCTCTCTGCAGCCTCATCCGACTCGCTATCTTCTGGGCTCGTAATAAACTGGGAGGTTTCCCCCTCCATATCACATTCGGTAGAGCTCGCTGCGCTCTCTACAGCCTCGTTCGGCCCGTTATATTCCGGGTTCTGGGAGCTTTCCCCCTTCTTACCTTGATTCGCTGCGCTCTCGTCCGCCTTGCTATATTCCGTGTCCATAAGCTGGGAGGTAGAGGCTTCCCCGATCCTAGAGTGCGGATGGCTCGCTGCGCTCGCCCCGTTATTTTCCCGTCCCGTGATAAGTTAGGAGGTTCCTGCTTCTTACCTCTTTCGTTAGTAATCCAAGAGCGCGAATGGTCCGCCACGTTCTCTGCCTCAAATTGGGTTTCGTCCGAGCTTTCCTCGTCTCTCGGAGATGCTGGGCTGTAAGTCGCCATTCTATCGCAAGTTATGCTAGCAGAATAAAATGTCTCCCTTCCCCAATGCGCGTGGATGAACAAATTAAAAAAAAAAAGCAAGATCGACTTCCTGCATCATACCGCCACTCAGACGAAAAGGCCATTAAAGTTCGTTAGTGGAGGACGCTCTGCCTAATAGGCTACATCCCGTTTCCCGACTCTAATAGCGCCCATTTTGTCAATTAAAAAAAAAGACTGCTTACTTCGTAATGCGGACGCCCTTTAAAAAATCAGGTGTATAACCTGTAAAGTGTTGCCTCGCTCACGTCATTGGCTGATCAATAAAAAAAGTGGATACAAAAAAAAGGAACACTTTCCCTAAATGGCTAAGCACTATCCCCATTGGCTGGCCAATAACACTGTCAAAGTGAATAATAGGTAATATCCAAAAAAAAAGGACGCTTCATCCCGTGACCTATAACCTCGGTAAAACCTGCACATTCCCATTGGTCAGCCAATAAATAAACAATTCACCTAAAAGTGAATAATATGTCTAAAAAAAAAAAACGCTTCTAATAGTCTTTTGCTAAAGTGAATAATAATGGGAAAAAAGGAAGGGCCGTCGACCTATGACCTCCCATAAAAAAAAAGCTTCGAGGCTTCTGATAGGCCAGCGAATTGCATTTTTTGTCCACCAGCCTCTAGTATAAAAGCTCAAGTTCTGTACGGCTGCGTCTGTCAACCATTCGGCCGCGCACCATACGGACTCCTCTCCAAAAAACAAGTGAGTGCTATTTTTTAAGCTATCAGTTAGAACGGCTCACCCCCGTCTTTTAAAATAGTTAAGAGTTGCGTATTTCTAAAATAAACCAGACGGTTCTTCTTATTTTTTTCCTAGAAAATATTAAAAATGAGTGGCGAAGTTGTATCAAAAATGGGCGACGACGTCGTATATCTCGGGGGCGACATTTATGTCCGAGCCACGACCTATATGTCGAAGCCATATGTGCATTTAAGAAAAATGATTGTCCCCGCTAATTCACTGGCACCTTCCAGAATCGGAGTAACGTTCGATGCACAATCCTGGCGAGACTTTGTGAGAGAAAAAGATGCCCTGAATAAATTCCTGAGTAAAGATGCAGATAAATCTTTTACAAGATCCTGGACGTTTGGGAAAAGAGTCAACTTTATTTTGAACCGGAATTCCAATTTCTATAAATCCAGCGTTCTTTTTCACCGTGATGACGGAAAAGCAATCTCACTTGACACTCGCCAGTTCGGCGGCCTCTTGAGTTACGAACATTGCGTTACCAACAACTTGGAGGCAATGGTTGCCAAGCTCGAAGCAACGCAGCCTTATTCAGTTGATTGAAAATGAATGTAAAATAACTGTTATATGTGTTTGTAGTGTTTTGCAAGTTATCGGCAATTACTCTCTCTCTTTTTTTTCTCTTTCCCCCACAGCTAAAAAGCCTCAAAATTGAGTTCTGTGGCGACAATTTTGTCTTATCAGGTTCGAACCAACTTCGTGTAAAACCGTTTGGCAACTGTATTACGATAATTATAGGCCGTGCATCAAAAAATGTATCGCTAACCCAACAGGAATGGCTTATGTTGTCAAATCACGTCTTTGGCCGGGAACCAGGAAGTGCGCTCGACTATCATATTGACGGATTGAGTTGTAAACTGGCGAGCGAAAACGTCATCATATTAAAAGCGAGAGGGCAATCTATCTCTTTTTGCGAAGCTGATCTAGTTCACTTTCGTTACTTGATACCCCTGGTGGCCAATGCCATTTATAACCAACATAATAGAATCATTCAGACTCTCAGCGGAACCTCGCCTACAGAGCAAGCAGCCCCCGATACCCCCCCCTCTCCCCGGAACTCCACCCGCAACTCGGAAGAGAGGAGGGCCAATTAAAGAGAAAGCGAAGCAAAGCAAAAAGATTAAATCCAATCCGGAATGTCCGCCAGCAAATCCTTCACAAGCGAGCGACATTGTGCTTATTGAAACTATGGAAGAGCAATGTAGCAGGTGTCTACAGGAAACCGCACATTCTGTTTGCGACAAGAATGTTGTAGACGAACGTAAGGCCTGTCCCGCATGTGAAATTAATAGCCCTTCACAAAAAAATCATTCATGCATCCTCCAACCGAGATCATATAAATGTAAACAGTTTTAATATATCCTTCCTTTCCCCCCCCCCCCCACGCAGCAGGGCC
>JAHWFP010063849.1:0-21919 GCA_023313725.1 Lithobius niger
TTCGGTTAGGATTAATGAAAATAATGTATCCCCACCTTCCAGAAAATCCTAAACATGTCTATTTCGGGCTATTACTGGGTTCGCAAGAGCATTTCGAATTCGAAAATCACCGGACGCTTTTGCCACTACGCCAGTACCTTTTCATCTTTAAATGGGTGTAGGACAGTCCCTATCTAAGTTAAACAATTTCGGTTAGGATTGATGGAGAGAATAGATCCCACCATTCAGAAAATCCTAAGCATGTCTACTTCGAACTATTAACGGGCTCGCAAGAGCATTTCGAATTCGAAAATCACCATACGATTTCGCCGCTACGCCATTACCTCTTCACCTTTAAACGAGTGTAGGACAGTCCCTATCTAATTTAAACAATTTCGGTTAGGATTGGTAGCAAGGATAGATTTCCACCTTTCCAATATTCCTAAGCATGCTAAGCAGGTCCATTTTGGGCAAGTCGTCAGGTTCTGGTGTTGGTTTTGACTAGAAGCGACAATCTGACATAACATTCTGATCGACAAACAGTGGAGTTTTGAAACTCTTGTTCATTCCATTGTTGTATTATTTTAAAAGAGGATATGCAATTTTCCAGTAAGGCATCATACGTTTCGATGTCAACGTGATATTTTAAATAAAATACAGATAATGTTGAAGGAAAAGAAAATCTACAGCTTAAGGTTCAAATAGTTGTATTTTGTGTTTATTATCGTGAGTTGTGTTATTGTGTCATATGACATTTTCGGTTAGTTATAATTTTATCTTTCCAACGAGCTATGCAAAATTAAAATCGGTTAATTGGTTACAGAGATACACAATTTTAGGGTTAAATCATGTGGCGACCATCTTTGATGACGTCATGACGCTAAACCGGACGTGACGTCAGTGGGCACCATATCCAAAAAAGTTGTTCTTGATCTATAAAATAAGTTCTCAAAATTGCCTTTTTCCGGAAGTGCACGATTGTCGCCCTTGGCCGCTAGACTATATCTTCCTTCCGAGCCCCAACTTTCCTTCCCGTTCACTGTTGTTGTTTAGGTTCTACTGCCCCAAGCACGTTTCATGGCGTAGCACGACACCAATTACGTTTCCACACGTAAAAAAATAAAGCGAACCATGCCGCGTCATGCAGCATTGAACCACGCTGTGGTCACGTTATTCCATAGTTAAGCTGGCGCGGAAAATTGCAGCCCAGTTAGGTTCGGCATGCTAAAATTATTATATGTGAAATTAAACGGTTCAGTACATTTTTAACGTTTTATTTATTACATGTGAAATCGGTATAACATTTTAAGAGGACGTTAATTAAACGTCCTTCAAAAATATGACTGTCTAGAGCAGCACTTAGTGCACTAGGCTGCGATTGCGCATCATCTGTTCTTATGTTCATGTAACTCAACAAGAGAATGAATGAAGCTTGGCATAGGCAGAACTCACGTAAGCAAGAGTGCTATCGGCATATGTTGGAGTACTAAGTTACTAACGGCCAAGCACACGAAGCCTAAATTTCGTGTGGGAAGTGTGGAGAAAGTTACCTGTGTTATTCCTCCCCATTCTCACTCCCCACTGCCGAAAAAAATTTCGAACACTCTTAATCCAGGTTGCATTTTCCTTGCAGCAGTTAACACGTTTTTAACTAAACCACTAATGTTTATTTTTTCAAAAGGGTTTTAACAAGAGTTATACCACGGCTGTGACGTCACGCTAACTCAACGCCATGCTAAATTTCCGTGGGTTAAATCCTGTTAACCGTTAGCGGAAGTGTGCGTCATCGCAAAAAGTGTGGGTTATCAAGTTACCCCACACTTTTGCCGATAACCAACACTTTTGTCACTTCCGGATCACGCGACCGGGAACGCACACATCCAACAACCAAATACAGTGTCCAAAAACATAACGCAATAAAAACGTACAAAAGGAATTACTTAACTTCCCAGGATGTCCCGAATGAAATCTTTTACCTGCTCTCACATGTCTGGCCCATAGCTAAGTTTATTGACTCCCGTCTAACTCCCCCCTCCCCCTCCACAAACTAAAATGGAATGACCTTCATTCATATCGATACACCTATTAGTCTATTACCGTAATTTTGAAACAATTCTCAAATTACAAACGCACAAGATGAATTGCTTACCTTTCCTGAATGTAATTTTATCCCTGCTGCATCACATATCAACGTTTATTCACCCGGGTGGATTGGAAAACACGAGGAGCAACGTTCCGACATAACCCTTCCGAGGTGAAGGACGCTTCTGTTTAACTCCCCGCCCCCCCCCCTCCATAAACGAACCAAAGGCATCGTCTGTCTACCTTCATTCATTTCGAGATAATGATTGATCACAGTTTTCTTGAAATAATTTTCACAAAACACAAACACGTTTTAATTAAATACGAGTTAGCTCGACGTCCCAACCGTGATATAAATGAGTTATTGGTGACAAACTGGCGGTTATCGATTTTTAATCCACGGTTGCGAGGATTAAAAATCGATAACCGCCAGTTTCTCACGAATAACTATTACTTAACCGCTTCCGGTCATTTACCCGATGAAGCCTCAAGACCACACCCGGATTTCCAGGTGACCACCCACCCAAGTATCGATCGGGCCCATCGCTGCTTAACTTTGGTGATCTCACGAATTTACTTATTCCATCGACTTAACAACGATTCTGTTGGCGCCAACAACAGTGTATCGTTAGTAGCGGGCTATCTTTTTTTTAGTCATCTTTTTTTTTCTACAAGACTTTGTTGAGAGAGGTTGGTTATCAGACAGCCTCTAGTTATCGTAATTTTGTTAGACCTTTTGGCCATGGAAAACATTTTGCCAACTACTAATTACCACGTCCTGGTATGAAACTACTTACTAACCGAGAAATAACCGTACAAGATACCAACTCTGGATTTACTTCTTAGGCTTTGGCTCTTGCGTGTCTGGTGCAAAGATCCACGGACTTTTATTTATCAGATCTATAAAGGAGAAACGTGGGGGTACCGCGTGGTTGCGTGATCACCTGTAAGTTACTGCCAACACCATTCTATGCCAGTATAGAGGCCATTAGATCGCAACATCACGCATTGGCTACACGATTCCCACAGGAGGCACCAAATATATTCTCAACATTACAACTGAAAATCTCTTTATTGCCACATTTTCAAGCTGATTTTTAGCGTGGATTGAATAAAGCCTTGACTTTTTGAGTGTCGACAATAAGGAACGTTATGTACTCCTGGTGGAATAAAGATGCATCTGCAGTGTTACGCTGTTACAAGGCGATACGTCACTGTGTTGCTCAGCCCTCAGGCAGAAATAGTAATTTTCGTACGGGTGATAGGAGTCTGTAACATGATACGGTATTAATAAGTAGTACCAAAATTCAGAACTGGTAAACGTGACGCCCAAGTTGAGAATGGTTTGCCAATTCAAAGGAACGGTATCGACAGACCGAAACATTCGCCAAGTAAATCCCACTGGCTGATAGTTCAAAGGTTAAATAAAAATTTGACAATTGATACTTTCGGTAATTGTGAAAAAGTATCAGCTGATGGGATTAACTTACTCCTAGTGAATGTTTTGAATTGTTGATATTCAGCTGATCGATTAACTTAGCCAGGGATGAAAACATGCATTGCAATTGTATATTAGAAATGTTATCAGCAGAGCACATTTGTTTTATTTCCGTTTATTTTGGTCATTTGCACTGTACTCACTTGCCAAAAAGAAGCAAACGATGACACAATTCCGACTGTGGCGCTATCAGTGATCCATTTAACTGAGATTCACGAACTAAAATTACGCTGGCTCCCTAGAAGCTTTGGGTTTATACCACCTGATTTAAGATATTGTGAATATTCACAATACAAAAACGCTGAATTTACCACAGTTCACCAAAAAATGCAAGTGACCACAACTTTCTCACATAAAAACACTTCAAAATGCTGGTAACTTTTTGGGCATTTAACAACCCCCCAATCAAACAAAGTTTGTTGAATAATTTCAGGTTTAACATTTAACGGTGCCCTTAGCATGGTACTGTGGTCTAACGAGGGTGTCAATAATTCGTGAAATGTCACCTGCGTTTTGAAGTGTTTTAATGTTTTTATTTGACAGCATTTTTAAAAATAAAAATTTAATTTTTTGTAGTGAACTGTAGTCAGTTGCAGCATTTTTTTTTAAAATCTTGTGTTGCTTGTACATTGCAGATTTAATGGTAAAAAAAACCCAACTATTAAACAGAAATGGGTAAAAAGCCAATATTAAAAGAATTATGTAGCCTCAATATGCCATCCGTAGCCATGTTTGGAGGGGTATTTGTGCTCCCTGCCCTTCCAGTAGCTATGGCCTAATTTTTTTAACGGCAGTTTTAGTTTCGTAAGTAGCAGATAGGCCTAATGGAGAATTTGTTCGATCGTAAGCCTATTCATTCATGCAACAATGCGACAAGACTCTTTTAAATTAAGCTAAAATGTTTTTGTTTTTACGGCTGCGTTAACACAAATCTTTAGGATTTCAATTCGATGATGAAATGTTATTATTTAATTTAGTTACGTCGAAAAAGTCTATTAGCTATAAGTAGGCAACGATGTTTTAATTTGCCATGTTATTTAACTAACTTTTGATACTGAATCGAACGTTGTAAACAGTGGTCGTCAATTTCTGGTACCGTTGCGAAGTTGAAAAAAGTGACGGACGTACGGATGGACGGACAAAGTAGTTGCAATAGTCTTTTCAGCCGGTACGGCTGTACACAAGACTAAAAGTGACAGAACATTAAACAAATCAAGTGTAACTCTCAAAAGAACACCTTATTTGTATTTTATTATAAAAAAAGATTGCACAAAGTATGTGCCGCTATTATCAATCAAACTTTTATAAATACACGTAAACAAATGCACACCATGTAGACTACTTCATCACAAAATAAATCAAGAAAATAAATATTCAGTAAAATTGATAATAAATAGGCCCCAAAACGGGCTGTACGGACACTCAACGTTTGACATTGAAATAAAAAAAATGCGGTTACCTGTAACGAAAATACAATAAGTCACATAAAACCGTCACGTGACCAAAATGAATAAATTATTTGTGTTATAGAATACAACATAAAGCCATTATGCGTGAAAGAAATTTTTAGTCGTTCCTTTCTGGCGAATGATTTCCCTTTTGGCTTCAACTAATTTCAACATTTGTAAATTAAAACGAGCTGTTGGTTAGTGTACACAGGCGTAGAACCCTATACTTATGTCCGACACAAGGACATAGTCTGCAGTACATGTAAAATAATCTAGTGAGAAAAACATGAATATATTAAAAACAATTTATCTAACGCAACTAGAGAAAAATTTATTTGAGTATTTTATAATTTTCATTTTTTGGTGGATATTTTCATTTTAAGGAAGAAATATAATTAGCGGATGGTGACGACATAGGATCAATGCAGATCACTCACGCATACTTCCAGGCACTTCATTAACACCTGAATATAGGGCAAAAGGCTTACACCAAAATAGGTGGAATTTCTAACAATTCTTGCCTTTTGTCAATGATGAAATGTTATTATTTAATTTAGTTTAATTTATTTAGCGCAATAAATAAACCATCATAGATATTTAAGACGTCCGAAGGCATTATGCAGTGAGTCTGGGCACTTAGCATAGTACGCTCATAAATCAACATGTACTTTTGTTCAAGAAACTTTCTGTAAATGCAAAATAAAGCATTTAAAATTGTGTCAGTTTCGTAGAACAGTATGACAAGCTAAGTACAAAATGTCTAGTTTTGCTAACCACCATACTTGTCTATACTTAAGGGGACCATTCTGATTTTTATTCAACATTTTTTATTATCGTAATTTAATTTTCATTATCAGCCTAAATATCCGTTATCAGAAATTCATTCTCGATAATGAAAATTAAATTGTGTTAACGATATGTGGTTTCCATTAACAGAAAACAGTTTTCATTATCGGCAAAAAAACATAGTTACGCAATGCGCATCACTGAAATATAGCCGATTTGCTATTAACAAAAATTCCGATGATCTAAAAAAAAATTATCGAAACATCATGTCAAAAGGTTAGGGAAAATATTATCCATTCACATAAAAATAATTTTCGGTTAACAAAAATTTTCGTTACGGGTAATAAATTTCGTTTAACGCGTAATGCATTTATTATTCTCCATATTTCCGTTAATACAGATAATTTTTTTTAATGGGAGTTTGGTTTACTGCCTCCGCTTACAACTTCGATATCCAATAATGAAAATTAAATTGAGATATTGAAACATGATTTCCATTAATGGATAACAGTTTTCATTACCGCAATTTTTAAAGTGTCATTATTAACTATGCATTTCCGTCAACAGATATTTAGGCAGCTAATGAAAATGAAATTACAACAATGAAAAATGTTTAGCAGAAAACACGATGGCAACCTGAAGTCTACAAAGGAGTTACACAAACCTAAAATCAGTCTTAAACCTTTTGGCAGTAAGTAGATGATAAAAGAACAAGAATTCTGTTTAGCCTAATAAATAATGTTTACAAATTTTGGGCCTACTTGTCAAGCCATACAAAAATTCTGTTAAATTCATTCACACCAGTACCTCAAACAGAATACTAGTTAAATTCGATAAGTTTTGAAAATTAAGAAATGAGAGTGCGATAAATTTTGGCTGCTTCTTGCAATAAATGAATGCATTTGGCACATTTCATTTCTGCAGGGAGATACTGGAAGGAAACCTAGTTCTTAATATCACATTCTGGTTGTGTCATGCATCCATCAAGCACCATAAATTTGAGGGTGCATAGGCAAAACCAATCCCATGGCTTGATTGGAAAGCATTGGTTTGAACCTGTTTAGCCAATTTCACATCTAAATAACTAAGGCATCTAACACACTCATGAAGTAAGAAATAACACAGAGCATTCACCAACAAATAAAAATAGCTTCGACTGGCTTACGCTATTTCTTTCCAAGCAAATTGATCAAGTATAATAAAACCCAGTAGAGTGAAATACACATCCTTTGGTCCATTGATGTGCTGACACACGCACATAATGGTTTGCTCGGTCCTGCCGATCATTGTCGAATGTGCTGGGCCAGCATTTTTACTTGTGACTCGGTCAGTGTGTTTGTTACTCGTTATAACAATATTAGTAAAATATTTGGAAAAGGTTGGTGGCTGTTTCTTGTTCGACGTTCATCTTGTTTGTCTTTATGAGTGCGCACGTGCCTACAGGGAAGAAATGGATTCTGCGCAAAACCAGCTCTGCTAAAATATTAAGACAAGAGGACAAAAATGACAAAGAACATGCCATTCTTAAAACAGAATGTCTAAATAACTTCGTAATTGTGTGTACACAAGTAAACTATTTAAAAAGCTAAATGCTTTTAGCAATGTTCATTGAGTGGATTCTTGTTCTGCAGTTACTGACACTTCATTTCACTATTTTATATTCAGGGTCAATCGTGGAAACAGGTAACGCACTGTCAGTGACATCATTCTTTGTTCATATTGCTAGCTCCAGAGGTATGACAATTGAGTAGAAACAAATGGGAAGAATTGAACACATTCTACCACACAGTTCTCAAAATGTATCATCTAACAAACAGTTGGAAACAGTATCATGCAGTCTGCTAGACACAGCATGTAGGTATTTTGTGATCTTGTCGATTTTTTAAAATTCAGCACCTTTATCTCAAGAGTTTGTATTTTCATGCACTGTAGGTTTTTCAGGTGAATTGGAAGTTGAAGCTCCAGTGAATCCAAAAAGGGATTCGTATGTCGGTGGAGCTTCATTCATTGCAGGCTGTAAAAAACAAAGAGAGGAACGGGCAGAGAGAGCTGGAGCAGTCGGATGATGGTATATGTGTTCACCACCAGTGGCTCCATTATGTTCGTTAGCGGACGATATTGTCGAGGACTCGATAACGAACACCACAGGATCGGATGTTGAGCAAGTCAAATCCTGATTGGACGAGGACAGCTCCCTCTTGGCCAGTATTCTTTTTCGTAACCAGACACCCAGCAGGATGGACAGGAAAACTGCAAGCATTACTGCGGCCACGATGACGGTTATAGCAGCCGGTGACAGAAACTGTGGTGATAAATCATTGTGTGTCATATCTGCAACATAAAAAAAAATGTAAGAACATTTTGTTACTAGAGTAAATGTGTAAAGGTAAGGAAAGATACACTACTGCAAAGAATTAATCACACTATGTAAATTTTGCATATTTAAAAAGGAATAATACCATCAAAGAAGAATAATAACTTTAGTATGAATGAAAGTCCAAAGGCAATCAATGGAAATAATTTTGTATCTGTATCTGCACATCACTAACAGTGCCCATTTGGCTTTCCATCCTATAACCATTTCTAAAGCTACCTTTATTTCACACTACTCTTTGCAGGTAGGAGTAATTACTGTCTAATCAAACACATTAGAAATGAAAAAAAAAACCATCCGCTGTGATTTTAGACACTAAAGGCTGTGACGTATGAAAATGTAATATATAACAATATAAGTTAATTTATTAATTTGTTTGGAAAGTAATCTTGTTAATGTGTGATGTTTATCTCACAACCTTCTGTGGGTATATGTAATAAATGATAGTGGGTTGTATGTCTTTTTTTTTTGCATTTCTTAAATTTTTTATTAGCTTTTGTTGCTTTTTGTAAACTATTATCGTGTGTTTTTCTTTTTAGTAAGGTTATCGCGTGTCTTTCTTCTCTGTTACAGTAGAGTTTAGGAAATGTTCGTTGGAGTGCTACTGGAAAAAGGTGCAGAAATATTTCATGCATTAAACTGTTCTCATTTACTTCATCATAGATGTTACTTCAGTCTGATGTCACTACCATGGCTTCTGTTCAACTTAACACCAAGTGGTAACAACTTTGTTGTTTCTCAATTCGTATTCACAACCAAATTTGGAAGAAATCGGATCAGAATGACCACATTTTTAATACGTGTAACTACTGTATTTTGAAAATAGTTTTCTTGTTGGCTCTTAACCACATAACTTAATACATGAAATAAACATTATGGTATTTTAATATATTCCATCTCGTGGGGGTGATGAGAGTTAAAATGACCAATGGTAATGTTTGCTTCATATAAGGGACAAGCACGGGCCCCCCAACGGGCAGGGGCAAACTTTTTTCTGGACCCCCTTTTTTTTGGTGTTTTAACCTCTTTTTATCCCTCTTTTGTAAGACTTTAACCATTTCTGCCTCTCTTTGCACCACTTTTTTAGCCGCTATTGCATTTTTTTTGCATTTTTTAGGCTCTTTCACACCACTGCTCCAACGAAAAAGACTAAAATTGCAGGGCCTGCACCTGCTTAATTTTAGTTTTTATTGCCTAACCGAAAATATACATTACCTGTTTTTGATTAGCGTGTCTCCTTTTTGAGCTAGAATTATTCCCTAGAAGTTTTGGAGCTTGTATCCTAGCCGGACTTGTACCTACTGCGCATGCACAGGCTTGGTCTGGCTATATAACACGGCGCAGCCGACCGCTTGGCATTATTTCTCCACACCCATAACCTATCAGTTGAGGAGAGGCCTGGGCGGGACTACAGGTAATGTGTATTTTCGGTTAGGCAATAAAAACTAAAATTAAGCAGGTGCAGGCCCTGCAAGTTTAGTCTTTTTAATTGCCGACGTAAATATACATTACCTGTTTTTAATAGCGTCACCTGGAGGTGGGATAGGTTCACTCAGTTTCCCTCATGTACAAGTCGGCGCCCCAAGAACAAGTCTTTGGTGAAGTCACTCCCGAAAAAACCTCAGCCAATTACACTGAAAACGGTGGCAATGGATCCATTCGTGGTAGGAATGGAATCGATGAGATTCCTCAGTGAGGCAGAGTTGGTGCGGTTGGGGAACGCAAATAATAATTTATTGGTTTAAAGAAGGGGCACCAAGGAAGGGAACGGCTGTCAGGAGACTTAACACCGTGGGGTACAAGATAGTAAGTCAGACAAAAGTGCCGAAAACGCTTATCTTGTAGGGATGATGATGTAGAAACTTGTCTGGTCGTCAGGGTAGAGTGATGTTGCTCCTCCTTTCAATGGACGTTGAAAACAGCCTGTGAGCAGGAATCGGCAGGAACGCTGAAGAATATCGGTGATCTATACCACTGAGCACAACCGTTGAAGAAGAAGCACTGTTTTCTGGTGATAGGAACGTGGCATGGCAAACAAAGAGTTTGTGAACGATCGTAATAGGTAAGATGGAGCAACTTACTTGGCGTTCGATCCGCGTAACTGTTTCGAGGCAAGGAACGAGCCCATAACGTCCGAAACGGGATGGAACAAGCAGGAACCCTACCGAAGTTACGCGAAGGAACTAGCTGTGTCGTAGGTCGTGGTTATGGTTGCTATTGTAACATGCTGAATCCTAAGGCAACTCTTTGTCGGCTTGACGGTGGGAAGGGGAGCATGGCATCACAAGAAGAAATCTCCATGGCCGCGTTCCAGAGGGTCACCGGAGATGAGGAAGGTGATACTTGGAGGATTGCGGTCCGGAGTACGGGATACAGACGGATCCTGGTATGGTGACGGGGATCCTTCTGAATTAGTCTGCGATGAACGGTGTTAGTTTTTAGGATGTAGCCGAAGGTGGGGGGGAACCAGGCGAACGGGTCTCGGTTGTTGTGGGTGTTGGTTGAAGGTGTCGGGGTCAAGACCAAAGCATATGTCGCAAATCTTGTTTACTTTCATGTTTGCTGGGGCCAATGGCCAATCTTACTCTTGGGTGTCCATTCTTACAGAGGTGGACATTATCTATGTCTTATAATTTAGTTTCCGGTTCCTGCCTCTAGAACCCCCTAAAACTTTCTATTACCCATAATGCCCTGGCTATTTCGCGGTTGTCAGGCGCAACCAAATCGTATTTAAGCAAGGGGGCCAGCATGGAAAAATCAGAAAGCCTTCGGGCCAGCCAACTGGCTGGTCCTCCCTCAACCCCTGCTAGGTTTCCTAGTTAGGGGGATTTTGGCTTTAGGCCTTTAGTAGGCCCAATTGTGGTTAGGCTTTTCCCCCGACCTAAACTAAGCCTATTTACCCTAACTTAACCCCAAAGTTCCCCAGCTTCCCTCAGTCTTTTGGTTCAGTCTAATTAGGTAGCTCTCCCACAGTTAGTTATTTTTGGTCAGCATAGTAGCATGTCCGCCATAGCGGGGATAAAGGGATAAGTAACAGCAAGGCACGGCATGCGATGCAGCACATAATTGATGCGCTGCAAGTGGTACCGTCGGTGGAGAGCTTCGAGTTCTTTTAAAAAAGGCTTCCTTACCTAGTTAGGGGGCGGGGGGGGGGGGGAGGGAGGGGGTCGAGGAACGTGAGCCAGAGCGCAGGTGTGGAACATCTACCCAAGGCGATGGGTAGAGTAGACAAGGAAGAGCAGCCGAACGGCTCTGTCTGAGTTTATATATGACAGAGGCTTTCTGTATTTCTGACAGACGGAGGTCTGGTAAGAGGAGCGTGGGGTAACGTGATGCTATCGTTCCGTTGGTGCGAATGTCCCTCCCCCCTTCCATCTCCCCCCATCACAGGTCGAGTCCGAGCAGGGGATCAAGGGGTAACAGGAGGAACGTGCAATGCAAAGACGTCTGGCAGATCATTGTCCGATGGATGTTGTCTAGGCGGATCGATGAGAAGATGGTCGCTGTCAAACGAAGGCGAAGCGCGTAGGAAAGCATAGTCTGAGTGTAAGGCCGTAGAAAATGCAGCGGCTTCTCGTAACGCAGCGGAACGGATTGTGGAGGCAGACGGGAATGGTACAGACTTAGTGGAGATGGCGTCTTGCATGGTGAAAAGGTCTGGAACGTGGCTGCAGGGAATGGCGTTGGCGGCGTTTTAATCGGGAACTAGGAGCCGTGGAATGGGTCACCGGGAATCGACCTAGAATGGAGAAAAGGAGGATCAGAAGTCACGTATCGAAGCAGAAGAGGTAACCGCGTCATGCGGTCAAGGAGGAACCGAAAGTTCAGAGGGAAAGGGATTCCCCAGCGGTAACGGGGAATCGAGGGAGTCGTTGTGAGTTCTTAAGAAGTGAACAGCTTCGGAAGCCGGCCGTGTCCAGGGAATTGGGAAAGGAACATGGAGGGCGTATTGAAGACCCGCCTTCGGAGTACCCTTTGTTCTAGACATGACTAGGCCATCTGAGGGTAATTGGGAACCGTAGGGGTAAACGGGAACCACGTTCCCAATTCCGGAGTGATGTGAACAGCGAGTTACCATGATGGCAAGGGAAGCAGAATGTAGTTGCGTGGACTGACAATATGAGTGTATCATTGCAGGTACAAACGCAAGGTGGGAACCGAAGAGTGGAGGGGACCGCTGTGTAGTTGGGAGGCTGACAATCCGCTGGGAGTTCTGAAGATTTGAACAAAGGTAGAAGCCTAGTTGTGGCAGGAGACACACAGGGGCGGATCAAGGGAGGTGGAACGGAGACCCAACTTTGGAAGTGGTCATTGTGGTAGGTGAGTGGTAACCGGGAACCGCAGAGGCAACCGGGAACTGTGGGTGTAGTAGCTGTGGATTAGATCGAGCAGAGGAACAATGTGTAAGTTGGCTTATGTAAGATGCAGACGGTGTCAGATGCGGAAGTTCCTCAGTGGCAGGACACAAAGGTGGTTGTCGGGATTTCCGAGTTGGATGATAGCAGCCGTCGGATATAAGCCAGTGGTTCCCCGGAAGCGTAGGAACAGCACAGAGCCGAAGTGATGGTGGAATTGTCTGATGGTTCACCCCCTCCTCCCCCCCCCCTTTCCCCGGTCCGGCACCGAGGATCGTGAGGGAACTGAGGGGAAGATGGAACCATGAATCTCCTTGCGGAAGGGAACTGGAATCGGCATAGCAGCAGATTGTGCGAGGATAGCCATGGTGGAGGAATCATGGTTGCCACGGGGCCCAGGCCGGATGTTGGGGCCCGGTTTCGGCCCAGTAGTCATAGCTGCCAAGCAGTGGTGGGATCGATGTAGCAGTTAAGGGAACTGTCAAGGGCAGGGGAATGTTGCAGAAGGTGGCTGTAGTGGCTGCGGAGTCTGAAGGGAACGGACGACCGGGGAATGGCCTGAACGGCGGTTCATTGTTCGGAGTGATTAGGTAATCCGGGTCTGTGTAGCCGTGTAGCTCGTCCGTCGCTGTCCAGGCGGAGGAGCAGTGACTATACTGCTCGTTGGGAACCGAGATGGAACCGTGGCAGGCAACCGCGTACCTTTTGGTAGGAACGCAGTAACGCCGTGGATGGCCGGAATGGTCGAAGTCCAGGGAACCAGAATATATCGTAGTGATGTAGATAGCGTGCGCTGCAGAGAAGAAAGATGTAAGCTGTGAAAGCAAGAAATTGGGATCACTGGAACAGAAACATCAACAAGAAGGCAGGTGGTGAGTAAAGAAGGTGAACCAGTCCTTCCTTTGGTGGTTCCCTCGTCCTTGCCAGAGCGGAGTGTGGGACCGGACTGAGTACGGGGGGGGGGGGGGGGGGGGGGAGTGTATGCCAGCGGGCAGGTGAGGAACATCGACCCAAGGCGATGGGGAGAGTAGACAAGGAAGAGCAGCCGAACGGTTCTGTCTGAGTTTATATATGACAGAGGCTTTCTGTATTTGTGACAGACGGAAGTCTGGTAAGAGGAGCGTGGGGTAATGTGATGCTATCGTTCCATTGGTGCGAATGTCCCTCCCCCCTTCCATCTCCCCCCATCACAGGTCGAGTCCGAGCAGGGAATCAAGGGGTAACAGGAGGAACGTGCAATGCAAAGACGTCTGGCAGATCATTGTCCGATGGATGTTGTCTAGGCGGATCGATGAGAAGATGGTCGCTGTCAAATGAAGCTGATCGTGTCAAGGAATCAAGGGCATGGTTGCCAGGTGAATCGTTGCTACAATCCGTGTGAAGTGAGGATCGAGAATCGAACGGTATCGAGCGGGATTCTTGTGGAAGTAGACGACGGTTCCTTCCCCCCCTCCCCCTCCCCTTTCCCTAGGTACGGGACCGAGGGTTGTTGGGGAGCCGAGGGGAAAAAGGCAGAACGTTAATCCGCTGGAGGAAGGAGACTGAAATTGACGAAGAGGAACTGGTAAGTTGTAACGATGTATTCCCATCCGCAGGGATCGTACAGAGGCGGCTGGAACCGAAGGGATCGTGAACACGTTTCGGGTTGTGCGAATCGCAGAATGGATCGATCCTGCTGTGGCTAGCAGTTAGCCAAAGAAGCCATGGTTACACCCTTAACATCAATAGATGGTAAGGGGCACAGGAACCGTAACGGAACCGGGTAGGTTGTCGAGGAACCGGCAACCAACGTATCCCCGTTTCAGGAGGCAACTGATTTCCTATGTCTTCGGGAATCACAGCCCAAGGGTGGTCCGTCGCTGTCCGGATCCGAAAGAGGAAGGAGCAGTGAATACATTGCTCATTGGGAACCGAGATGGAACCGTGGCAGGCGACCGCGTTCCTGTTGGTAGGAACACAGGAACGCCGTGGATGGCCGGAACGGCCGAGGATCAGGGAACCGGAGCGAAGATGGGGAGCTCAAGGCGGTCACGACGACGAAAACGCCCTAGGAGAAATGATACCAAGCGGTCGGCTGTGCCGTGTTATGTAGCCAGACCAAGCCTGCGCATGTGCTGTAGGTACACGTCCGGCTGGGATACAAGCTCCAAAACGTCTAGGGAATAATTCTAGTTCAAAAAGGAGACACGCTAATAAAAAACAGGTAATGTATATTTTCGTCAGCAATTAAAAAGGGCACTTTTTCAGAAAAAAGGGCACTTTGCCATGAGGGCAGGGGCTAGAGCCCCCCCCCCCCCCTGTGTACACGTTCCTGCTTCATACAATACTCGGGTTCCGTGAACAGTAGAATTCGCTCATCCCTCCCTTCCCTATTAAGAAGCGAGTTTTAGGTCTTTATCCATTAAATAAGCTCAGAATTTGGGTTAGAAGTGTTTCCTTCAATTAAGATTTGAAATGTATTTCAGGCTTGAAGAACATTCAGTGCTGAGGATTATTCGTAACCAATTTGTGTTCAGTCTGATGAATGGTTTAGAAGAAAAAACATTTTGTTGGATGCCAGTTTATTCTATTGCTCTGAATTTTGTTAAACATTAAACACGATCTTCTTGAAGAAATATTACTCGTAACCCGTTTGTGTGTAGGCTGATAAACGGTTCAAAAGTTATAAGCTGACAATTTTTTTTTCTTTCTTCTGGACAATCATATTCGATTTTTCACTTGACTTGATTAGGAAAGTCTTCGAAGAAAATGTAATTCTGAATATTTTTTGTAATTGGTTTGTGAATGCTTATGATAAAGCTGAAAACTGTTTTTTCGGCTGACGTTTATGAGTGCCAATTTACTTTCCACACTACCTAAATATGACTTATGTTAAAAAATATGTTATTCGGATTATTATTATTAATAACCAACTCACTGATTCCCACATGCGTAAGCAAAATACTTTACCGGGGAGCATGAAATGAAAACAACGGCGAGCGCCCATTCACCCCCCCCCCCCCTCTTCCCCGTTCCCCATTGTGGTTAGATACCCACCTGCAGCCCCCCTGGTACAGTCTGTCCCTCACGCATTCCCTGCCCCGCGTATTCTCCCATTGTATGGTGGTTTGAAACCCTCTCCCCACCCTTGCTCCCCCTCCCTTCGAATCCCTGATGTTTTGTTTTCTGAAGGAAGTAAATAACTTTTTCAGTGTAGAACTGTAGGGCAACGTAGTGTAGCTGAATTTCCTGTTCCTCCGCTTTGATGTCAAGCGCGAAAAGCCCACTGTAACTATTGTGCATGCAGTGATTGTTACTCCACCAACTTTGAAACTTTGAACTAGGTGGTGGATTGTTTCAACATGGCGGCCGATGTGGACTCGCTCTTGGGCACATTGCTACGAAGGAAAGTTGTATCTGGTCCTGATATAAATACGGGTATTGTTACGGAAGAAGTGTTTGCTCAGGTGATTGCGGAGGCTAACAAGCGAGGGATTTCTGTGCAAGATGTAAGAAGATATGGGGTGGACACACGTCCAAGGACTGTGGTGATGGAGCAAGATGGCGGTGACTGTCAGACAGATGGTGATGGTGAGGGAGCATACAAGCGGATGGCAGAGCAAACGGAGAAAAGAGAAGTCTTGCAAGCTGTGCAAAATTGGTTCTCCACGGCAGTGAGTCGAGGGAGGAGAGCAGAAGACGACGGAGAAGATGGTGAAGTGGGAGAGACAGAGAAGGATGAAGGTGATGGTGCTGTGCGAAACAACACCCGAAATCGTGAACTTCAGGCCCTCAAAAAACTTTATGGGGGTTCGTTAGTAAACGTTGACATGACAAAGTCTCTTGTGTTGATGTGTGGTCGTGGAGGAGTGCCCTACCCGATAGTGCAAGTGTTTCTTGCTGTTGAGCATGTTGTTGGTCAGGGCGAAGTGTACAAGATTTGCCCGCTCCGTGCGGGCCATGCGTTTGAAGTTGTTCTTGTGTCTGTGGCAGCCAAGCGCAAGCTATTGAAGGCAACCTTAGTTATTAATGAGCATCCGGTGCAAATTTTCGACCTGCACGAGCAGCAACTGGAAGCGCGGTTACACTGGCTCCCGCATGGGGTGAGCGTTACTGATGTTAGCAAGGCAGTGAGCGAATTTGGAGTCTTGGACTCGCACTGCTTTGAAAAGTTAGTGGTTAGAGGACAGACGGTATGTTTAACAGGGGTCCGTTGCATCAGCTTCAAATTGAAAGAGGGGAAGACCATTGACGATGTCCCTGACGTTTTCACTGTGAGAGGTATACCGTCCTTGATGTCAATTGCTGATCGTGCTCCCCGGTGCCTAAGGTGTCACATGCGCGGGCACTTCCGGCGTGTCTGCGCAAGTATCGCCTGTGACGCCTGCGGGGGCTATCGGGATCCGCGTGATCTATGTGCTCACCTTCGCGCAGCATATGATGTTCAACGCTCAAAGACACAAGTAGCGGCTGGCGCTGGGAGCGCATCATTTGGGAAGCAGCAGGTGTTATCCAGACAGGGGCAGATGGCCATGGTTATGAGTGCTCCACTGTCTCAGGCTGGTCCGTCTAAGGCTGCAGCGGAGACCTTGACGGAGAGTGTCGACAACGTTGAAGGTCAAGACAAGAAGGAAGAGGAAGAGGGACCTTGGATTACTCCCCCAGCGAAAAGGTCGAAAAGGAGGAAACGTATGCGTGAACGAAATAATCGTGGATTGAGTGACCAGCATCTGGATAGTGCAAGCCAGTCCAGTGAAGTCCAGGACATGTGTGACATGCAAGAAGCACAGCCTCCGGTTGATTTGGAAATAGGAGAGGATGTGAGGAGTGACGTGGCGGTGCAAACACAAGTCAGTGAATGCGATGGTGAACAAGAATGTGAGCAGAGTCAAGATTTATGCCAGGATGGTATGCTGTATGGGGAGGTGCAATGTCTCTCTGTACGTCAGGTGGGTGATGACCCTGAAATTCCATCCAGTATAGATGTCAGTCAGGAGTCGGGCCTGGGTGAAGGTGGGGTAGGAGTCACATAGAAGTCACACTTCGCATCTAAGGGCTTTTCTATTGCGTCATGGAATTCCAGGGGTTTAGGTAACAAAATTGAGGAAGTGGAAAAGTTAATGCGATTTGTTGAAATTCTGGGGGTTCAGGAAGCGACCAATGTAAACAATCTGGACGCGGCATCCATCCAGTCGGACTTTGTGACGGCTGGGGGAAGGGTGGGTATTTTTATTAAATGGTCAGTCCCCTATGTGAATGTATGGGCAACTGTGCTCCTGTCAGGTGTGGATGCCTCGGCCGTGAAAATTTGGATGCTATTCGCAGTAGCGTTCGTAGGAATGGGTTGAGAGGGCATTCTGTATCTAGGACCCACCCGCAATGGTGGACCAGTGTGTGCACAGTGGCTGTCCGTGACAGACGTCGTGCATGTCGTCGGTGGAAACGGTTTCCCTGTGATGAGACGTGGCTGACGTATCAAGGTATTTCACGGGAGTCTGCCTTTCTGATTAGGTTTGAGAAAGCGAATTTTCCGGATAGATTGTGTAGTCGGATTGGCTTTAGGTGCTCACTGAGTCAGGCCTGGCAAGCTCTGAGTCCAGGCTCTGGTAAGACTTGTCAGACCTGGGTGTATGATCCAAATTCGTCCAGTCACTCGGTCCTTCGTGGAGAAGCTATGGCTGATGCCTACAATGAGCGTTTCGCGAGTGTATATGCCTTACCGCCTGGATCGCGGCCGCCGACTGTGCCGGCCTCTGTGGGTAGTGACCACTCCACTGATCTTCCATGGGACCGGTCGGAATATGAAGCAGCTCTCTCGAGGTGTAGAGAAGGTAGTGCACCGGGTTCTCGGGTTGTGAGCATGGTGGTGCTTCGCTGGTTTCAGTGTAGTAGTGGTGATGGAGTGTGATTTTGGTGTGTGATGTAGGACTGTGTAAAACGGCGGGACTGTGTACGTGGTTGGAGGTTGTTGGATTTTGTTGGATTTGTGATGTAAGGAGCTATTTGTAGTTTTTAATTTTGGGATAGAGCGTACGGCCTAGGGCCAAAGCTCTTGACAATAAATGGAATTGGTTGAAACTTTTCAACTCTTTTCTTTTCAACTAATAGTCACCATTATTGAAGCACTATTGTGTTTGTTATTGTGTTTGTTAAGTTAGGTTAGGAATGTGTTAAGTTTAGTTTGTATGAGCGAGTGGTATTGTAGACCTGTTAGGCTCAATAAAGACATAATAATAATGTTTGTTATTGTTAGAGCGCATATCCGTTGCCATTGTCGGCCGCTCGCCCTTTTTCTTTGCTACTGCGCCAAGAACGAACCTGCTCGCCCTCTTGGTGATTGTTTCAGGGTACAGCTGATTCGCCGGCATTAGCCAGCATTATTGAAACTTTGTTTGTTTAATCATTCGCTCCGGTGCAAGTAGCAGTGGGCGGGGTCACCATCACCTCCAAACAGACAGTAAACTACCTTGATGTTTTCTCTTTATTGCCACTTGGAATGGACATTATTTTCTCCTTAGGGCGAAGCTGCAGTCACGAGTGTCAGTGTTGAAGGTTTTGGAGAAACACAGGTCAGTGAGTAGAGGAGCGCTCACAGAGGGTTTGTCAGGTTGGTGGTGGATTATCACCTTCCATTTCTGAGTGGATCCGCGAATCACATTGAGTCTCTGCAGGTAGAGGTTAACAAGTGCTTAAGGGTGGTGTCAGGTGCCCTGGTCACAACACCTGCAGAAGCACTTGTGGCAGAATGTAATGAGCCACCGCTTCACCATCATGCGGTGAGCTGCTAATGACTATGTGTCTATGGAATCTGAGCAGATGATGAGCAGACCAGGTAGGGGAAGTTCTGCGGGACTATTTGGATGTGTCTGAGTGGGCATGAACTTTATTGGGCATTGCATGCTGAGGCATGTCACTGCTTTGCAGAGTGTCTCACCTCAATCTGCTAAGCGTGGATCACGTTCTGCCTCCGTGTCCGTGGGCCTGGTGCCCATTTGAGGCAAGTCTATTTGAGCCACAGAACACGGAATGTGAGGTGTTTCGTGATGTGTCGTTCCAGAGTGGCACCATGATAGGAGGAATTGGGGTTGCGGTTCCAGCACTGAAGTATGTGCTACGTAGGCATCTGCGAGCACTTGAATCAAGCACGCAGTGCGAATTAGCTGTGATCCCTGTTGCCATGGATGTTGCGCTGGACATGGGCCTTTGGTCCTTCTCCATTGTGACAGATTCATTGTTCATGCTTTGGGGCTCTGTGGCCACCTTCAGTGTCGGTGATTCGGTTGTTTACACAGTGTGTTGGAAGTTGTGGATGTGGGTTCGCAGATGGCAACAGTAATGTTGCATTGGGCATAGTGGGAGCTGTGGTAACGAGCCGGCTGATGGTCTGGCTAAGGAGGCATGTGGTGCATTGGTGACTGAGCTCTCCTTCATTCAGTCAGGTAAGTCAAAACGGGTTGTGCTTGGAAAGAGGACTTTGGATGTGTGGAGCAGTGAGTGGCGACTGGCGACTGAAACTGGTAGGGACCTGTTTTCAGTCTATGTATGGCTCTGCGATGAACAAGCTTCCTAACTGGGCAGCGAGAATGCTAACGCGCCTGAGAACGAGCCATTAGTTGTTGCCTTTGCATCGCTTTAGGATGGTGTGGGCTGATGTGGCCCTTTGCTAAGTTTGTGGGGTAGAGGAAACTGCAGAGCATCATCTACTGTTTTGCAGAAGGTATAATGCGCAGCGTGCTAAGCTGATGCGATGAATTAGTGTTGCCCCGACCCTTCGAGCTCTCCTCTCAGTTAATGCCGTGGCGAGGTTGCGAGCCATAGGGTCTTACTGCGCTTCGACTGGGGTTCGTTTGTAGTTACGCTCCAGAGCCTCTTGCTGCAGCGCTGTTGTTGTTGTGTTGAAGATGCAGAACGATTGTACTGATTGTGCTTTGTTCCTTGATTTTAAGTGGTTTCAGGTTTAGATTTTGTATTAGGGTGGGTGCATGACTGCGAGTCACGGCCCCAATAAATACATTCCTCTTCCTCCTCATTAAGACTGCTCATTAAGCCAAATATGTACAGATTTGTGCTTATTCTTATAGATGGATTAGAAATTACACGTAGAAAATAGTTTTTTTTGTATGCCTTGCTGAGCTGCCACCTTAAATTTTCTCAAATTGATATGGTACGTTTGTAGAGGTAGTGAATACTATTTGTAACCAGCTTTGTTTCATCTGATAAACAATAAACAATTTAGAATAATAAGTCAAAAACCATTTTATTGAATGCCAGTTTGGGCCGCCATCTGGAATTTCACATAACTTGATTAGGACCTCAGCTAAATATTATTCGAAACCGGTTTACGTTCAATCTGAAAGAATAGTTTAGAAGTTACAGTTTTTTGTACGCCTTTTTTGGTCGTTATCTTGCACTTTATTAAAACTTAAATACCTACTTTGGTGAAAAATATTATTCACAACTATACTTTGTGTTCAGTCTGATGCTCAGGTTACAAATTTTTTTTGAACGCCATTTTGGATTTTCACATAAATTAGTTTGGAAATTCCGTAACGGTTTTTGTAATCCATCTCACTGTATAAAGTTCAGGACCAAAATATGCACCATTTCAGAAGATGAGGAGAATGTAAACAACCGTTTTCAAGAGTGTAGTAGTTCCTGGTGAGGACCGACGTTCCCAGTCTGTCGAAAATTCGCAAGGAATACTGGTATGGTATTCTTTTTTTTTCTGAAATGGTGCGTATTTTGAAATTAATTTGGGACATTCTTGTTGAAAAAATACAATTTGGACGTTATTTACAAAACTTTTTGTGTTCAATCCAATGAACGGATTATAAGTTGCAAGTCGGAACAATTTATTGGAAGCCAGTTCGGGTCGCCAATTTGTATTTCTGTCAAATGTGACCGGACATCGTTTGGCCTGTTGTCAAAGAATACTACTACCAAATTTTGCATTATTCGATCCAGGCAAAACGAAAATATCGAATTAAAATGAGCCAAAACTATCTATCTGTATTTGTTAGTCACGCTGGCTCTTGCCGCAATCCCGCCCCCTCCCCCCTCCAAAAAATAAAAACTGTTTTTTTTCGAAAAGGCAAATAGATGGGTATTTCGGCATAAGTTGGAAGCTCCACTGTCGAAATAATGGAGTGGGCTCTGCTTTCTTTGCTGTTTGGCTGTTTGACCAAAAAGGGTTGGCCTTTGAAAGTGGTGATATTCAACCAGGGATAGGCTGCCAAGGTACCTAGCTACTTAGCTACTTAGCTTACATTTTCCACAATTTGAATTTCGGCCGAATTGGGATTTATCGTCATCACGACAAAGTATTACGGCTTGGCCAATCAGCTTTTTTCTGCTCAACCTGATCACAAGCCAATAATTAAACGAAACCGGCCAATACTGAATCCCGATCCCGATTACC
>JAHWFP010063850.1:0-20454 GCA_023313725.1 Lithobius niger
TTACCAATGTAGCTTGTGACGTAATTGAACCCCCTTTTTGGGGCCCTCTGGGGGCTGCTGAAGGGCCCCTCCCCCAGAAATTCTTGTCAGACTTGGTATTTTCGTAGTATACGGATAAATGTGGATCATTAAACATGTTGATCTTCAATGTAGATCATGGGGTAATTCCACTCACTTTTTGGGGGCTTTTGTGGGGGTTGTTCACCTACACCCCCCGGGGTGGGCTTGTAAGACCAAGCCATTATTGTTCCCCTATAGAACACGCTTCTTTGAAGTTGGTGAAACCTTCTGTAGATTATGACGTAGAATTATCGTCACGGGCTCCTGGACTATCAATTTATCAACTTCCAACTGCTGTTGCGTCGTTTATAATTCAGGTAGATGGCTCCAATTAGATTTATTCGAAAGGTGGGAATGTATTCTTTGCAACAAGGATCGTTGAAAAGGTCTACGAGTGTTAGGAACCGAGCTAAGCCCGTTTTACTAGGGGCTGGTGTCACAGTCACCATTGTTTTTTTTTCGCTCATTTACAACTTTCAACTGGAGCTGAAACGTTTCTAATTTAAGTAGACCCTTTCGACTACCCTTGTTGTAAAGAAGGCATTCCCACTTTTCGAATGAACCTAACTGGCGTCATCTACCTAATTAGAAACGTCTCAGCACCAGTTGAAAGTTGTAAATGAGCGAAAAGTCCATCGGTGATTGTGATACCTGCCCGTAGTAAAACGGCATAGCTCGGTTCCTAACAGTAGTAGACCCTTTCAACTACCCTTGTTGCAAAGAAGACAGTCCGACCTTTCGAATGAATTTAATTGGAGTCATCTACCTAAATTAGGCACGTCACAATAGCAGTTGAAAGTTGAAAATGAGCGAAAAATCCAACGCTGTCTGTGATACCAAGCCCTAGGAAAACTGGAGTAGCTCGGTTCCAAACAGTCATAGACCCTTTAAACGACCCTTGTTGCAAAGAAGATACTCCCACTTAATCTAATTCGAGCTATCCACCTGAATTAGAAACGACGCAGCAGCAGTTGAAAGTTGTTACGTTGACAAACTGAGACATCTTTAGCATTAAATTAAACAAAAAATGGCCTAAAATCCATTTTATCGAAAACCATTAGCGATATGAAAAAAAATGTATGGGAATGACATTGTAGATTACATTATTGCAAACAACTTTTATCTCAACCGTTTCTGCGTTATCACTAACCAAATGGCAAAATTGGGCGCTATTTTGGCCGTCATCTTTAACGCCTAATACGTTAACCGCGTATTGCCAAGTTGGCAACATGTGGGAAAACTATTCCTTGGAATGTAAACAACAACTCCCAAGTGAAAAATAATGCAAAATTGGCAAAATGTGCACGCTTTTTTACAACTGCTCCCTGACTATATGACGACAATTTTGCTAGGGAATTCCAATCGGAAGCTCCTAGGATCTTTTACATGCCACAATCGACACGAGCACGAGGCATCACAGGGCCCTTCTATTCCCGAAAATGCCAGGGTTGGTTTGGGTCAAATCGAACATGGGACCACTTACACATGAGATGGTCGTGGTGACCATTAGGCTACCTCGTCCCACGGCAATGCAACTGCAGCGCAACACTAACTCTACTTTTATGGGTTTGTACGTGTCACAAAAAAAGGACATCTAGCGCTATCTAGTACTATCTAGCAGCTTGCATCAAGCGGAAGTGTGTGCAATGCCATTTATTTTAATTAAACACACAAGCCACGTGTCTCCTTAATTACAGAATGAAAATATGTTACGTCCTCGTGCACCTGGGAGCAGGCTGTAAAGGTTAACAATATCACGGCCTCTAGATGGCGCCACCGTAAATTCGAACGACTTCCTTTATGAATACGCTCAGATTCAATCGTATAATGACCAACAGACAGTGGGTGACGTCATTTCGTCACGGGCGAATCGAACATACTGAACGTCCATCAAGGTCCCTAAGGTAGCAACTGCATTTGTGAGTCTTTCCATATCAGCATTTGGTTTTGATACATAAAAACAGGATACATTCCTAGTGTGGTAGACCGTCACAAGACGAGTAAAAAAAATGAGCACCGTTTTTGTAAACGGTTGATAAAACAGAAAACAGTTGTCACGATGCTTTTTGGACATAATCATTATGCCAATTCAGTTTTGAAACGTCATGACAGGATCAATGGTATTCATGAAGTAGGTGCCCACCCCAGCATAAGACTGAATACTACAAACTGGACTGAGCCATGGCAAAATAAAACATTTTTAAACGTATTGCGTGAAACAAGTTTTCTAATAGCCTACAATAAATTTTGCGCAGAAGAGCATGGAGCTGAGTACTAACAGAATTAATTTGGCACTTCCAGTTAAGCATACTATCGAGAGAAACTCCCTGGTATTTGACATCATTAATTCTATTCATTTTTAGTTAGTAACTCTGTTATTGCAACTGCAGGAGCATCTGTGAAGTGTTAATTGCTATCAACTGGTATTATAGCACATTACGTTTAAGAATGAAATGTACAGAATCTCTCTTGGTAATGTAAACGCAAAATCTTCAGCAACCATTGTCCAATTAAAATAAGATCTTGCTCAGCTTTATCAGATGCATTAGCAATGTTACTGTCAACTGCAAGAAAAGTTATGTCATCAGCAAAATAAGTAATATATGAATAAGTATTTAGGATATAAATGTCGTTAATGTATATTGGAAAGAGTAACGGACCCAAAACAGATCCTTGTGGTACACCTGTTGTTGTAACTAATGCACTATCACTAAGATAAGTTTCAATTTTAGCGACTTGAGTTCGGTGGTACACAGGTGGTACACCTGTTGTTTTAACTAATGCACTATCACTAAGATAAGTTTCAATTTTAGCGACTTGAGTTCGGTTAGATAGATAGTGAACCAGGAGTGTGTAAGTCTTTTAATTCCACTAAGATCTAAATTATTTAACAGTCGAGCATGATTAACAGTGTCAAATGCTTTCGTTAAATCCAGTAAGATACCGAACAGAACCTTGTCAGAGTCCAATGCTTTATAAATATGAGTAAGCAAGATTAAAACAGCATCATCCGTGCTACAATTTGTGCGAAAACTATACTGGTTGCTGTGAAGGAGTTTTTTTTTTTCTGGCAGCTCTTTAAGAAGTTTGGAGATAGTAGAACGCAAAGCAATTGGTCAGTAGTTGTTGGGGGTCTTTACAGCAACTGTTCTTAAAAATAGGAATAACTACAGTATGCTTTAAAATATGAGGAAATGTGCCGGTTTCGAAGAAACGCCAGAAAAGAAGAACAAGCACTGAAACAATTCCATTAGCCGAAATTCCATCATAACCCGGACTTTTACCGTCCTGCAGAGAATTTATGACGTTATGGACTTCATACTCAGTAACAGGTGCAACAAACATGGACTTTTCGGAAGAAGTGGACAGATGTTTACGCTGTCCACTAGTGTCAATATTGCCAGCCAAATTTTTTCCAATATTTGCAAAAAAAAATTGTTGAATTCGTTATTGAACACTTATTTACACTAACACTTATTTCACCATTTGGACAAACTATATACACAGTTTGAATCGAACACAGAATAAGCTCTTTAACTTCGGATGTTGCCCACACGTGAGTATTTCGTCTATTTCCGCAGGTATTGTCCCTATTACCATGGTTTCCATGGCACGACGCCGCCATTGTTTATTTCAAGTTTCGCCTCCTACGAGAACCAGACAAGTGCTGCCTTCTGGTGCCGTTGGTGGAAGCAGGTCTTATTTTCAGCACGTTTTTCAGTAAAGTTTCACTACTTACTAATCTACCCTGATGGGAGCCATGAACCCCGCCAACAATGGCTCGTTATACTACCACAACAATGTCTCGATAACTAACAATGCAAATCGTTGTTGCACAAATATGTTCGACGATAGTTCAGCAACAATGCGCTAACAATGCCCTTTATTGCAACAATGGTGCAGAGGTGTTTGCCCAGACCCTCATTTGCCCAGATCCTCAAATGCTCCTTCTCATCGCTTTCCCCGCTAGGCTAGCAAATTATGATGTTAGATTCCAAGCTAAGAAAAAACGCAGGTCCGTCATCTTTAGAAAAAACGCCTCGAATATAATCGATGAGCCAAATTGGAAGACAACTTTGACCTGCTGTAGCTACAGTGTTGAACTGTTCGGTGAGGTTAGAAAGTGCTGATTTAAAGCGGGTACACGCTATGCATCGATTGTCTGCCATTTTCGCCGAAGGTTGCAGTTACCGTTGGCTGATGCGTATATTTCGCGACCACAAATATTGTACTCCAAACACAAACCAAATTTATATTTCGTCCGAAACATTACCGCAACCAACCTATACAGTCTTAAATTATTAATATTTAGAGGAAATGCGTATTAATCCGAGGGATATTTGCAGGTCTTCGTTATTACTGTGGGATCGTAATTATTCATACACCACCACCAAATTAAACGGCACAAGGAAGTGACACGACAACTCCCGCTGATTTGTTGTCATTTAGGCCAACACAAAGCGATAGTTTGGAATGCAATGTTTCAAATCGAGTTGTCACCCCCCGGTGAGAACGGCCTCGTTGAACCATGATTTACTTGATTCAATACTGTGTACCCACATGAGAAATGAACCAAAATCTGCAAAAACTCACCTTCAACAATCTCATCGCAAATTGTTTTATTAATCGTTTTCATGCTGATCCCCTTTGTTTACATTCAACAAATCGAAAATTCAACCCGTTCATTTTTTTGGGAGAGTCTGGTAGCTTGGCATGGTAGATGGAGCCGTAACCATAAAGGTTAGCGTTTAATATGCAAGAGGGCCTGGCTCGGAAAGCATGGAATATATGCACACGACACAACTAGAGATAGACCCTTGACAATTGCGAAGTGTATAACGTGCGTCATGTCATAAATAGAACCAATTCAATTTCCGACATCCACTAATGCTTTCGACTGTAAACTGCGGACCCTTTTGTATGTCAAAAAGAAGTCTAGTTTTCAAGTCTCAGCAATACTTGTCGTTAGAGAAAGGCAGAAGAGTAAACGTTATCGCTATTTTTGTTCGACCTAACTCACACAAAGTTGTTATAGCAGAGAAGAACACTTGGCTTGTTGATAAAAATGTTGGAACTTGTCAATGTCAAACAGCATCGATTCCACTAAACAGTTTATTCCACAGTCGTACACCTGAAGCACATCGCTAAAACTCCTACACATTCAGTAATTCCAAGGGTAGATAAAAGTAATAGAGTTTATGTCTGGAATATATTTTTTCCATCTTTCATTTCTCCTGCCCCTAAAATTTCTCTGGTTTGCTTGCCATATTTTTGCTAAACAACTATTTTCTGCACACCTACTTCTTAAAAGTTAAAGTTAACAGTCATAAATTTACCAGAGCAGGCCAACTACCTCGGTGAAATGAACAGTCATATGATAAGCAAATCTCTTTTTCCCTGCAAATGCGGTCAGCTGTTAGTCAAGTCCATTGTCACTCAGGTTGTACTCAGCCAGTAACTGTTATTTTTTTTCTGCTACGTGTACTCAACCTTGTAGCCATTTTGAATGACTGTTCGACTAGCCTGTCTGTACATGTCAGCGAATTACACTGACCTTTTTACCAATCAGTGGATTAGGGATCTGGTGGCACAGCTTCATGAGCTACGAGCAGACTTAGACCTGTCCATGCAACCATTTGTCGCATTTCACCAATCTCCTGCCCTGTTTTCACATTTTAAGTTTGCCATCCAATAACAGCCATCATTTGCAACCTATGCTGTTCCTACTTCCATGCTGAATGCGTGAGTTTTTCACAAATTGTTACAGACTGTATTGAAAAGTACAAGAACCTCACCTTTTTCTGTTACCAATGCTTGATGCTATGTAATCACATCGTCACACAAGTCTTAGAACAGTACTCGTTATTTGAATCAGCATTTAAGGGGCTTACACATCCGCATGTTATTTAGACTGCTAATGGTTTCTACTCAACTTCAATCATTTGCTAGCCCTAATTTTAGTGCCAATACCGAATCAGTACGAAAGCAGTGGCATCTTGTGTCATCACTTCCACTTTCCCGGACTGTTTTAGCACAACTTGAATGCTTCTCTGAAACTAATCCACCAGTCTCCATCCCTGAATGAAACGAACAACCTCAATCAAACTTTTTCTCATAGAGTTCTCGTAATTTTTCTGTTCGTACTACCATTAACAATTTTCTAACGGAAAAGTCAACTCTCAATCTTCATACAAGGGTTACACCTCAGCAGACGGTGCCAATTGTCCCTCCACTTGCGGTTTCATTGAGGAATTCGCTACACGAATCGCAGTTTCTCAACAGATGGCTCCAGAAGTCGCGGAACCTCACTGTAAAAAACAAAACAATATTATCCAAAGCTGAATGCCGTAAATTGAAACAAACTACTTTGCATGAATCGCCACTCACGTATTCAAACAAACTAAAGATTCCACCCCCAGTAAGGCCTAAAATTAGTCTAAATGAATCAGCATTAGCCTCCACTCAACTAATCCCACGTTTCCCAACCGGTGAGGCGGGCCTCTCTTGGGAGGCGTGGAGAAACTGCAGGGGAGGCGCGAACTGCTACCGGCGTCGCACTATTAAGGGCGCATTTAGGGACAAATCGCCTTTACATTCACGCAGCTAGAATTTAATCGCGATGGAAAGGCGTCGTTGCCATGGTAACAACGCTACCTGGATTACCTAAATCCGACATCATTTCAGTAAATGCTTACAATCTTATAATCAATGACAATAAGACAAAGAATTCCTCCTGACGAAACAATTTCCCAGTCACTTGTGAACTCACATTATTGACTGTTTTCGTTGCGAGACGGCAGAGCTAAAATGGACGCCATGTTGAAATTAAGAAGATTGTTCAGCAGAATGTTTAGATGATTTTTAGCTTCTATCTGCGAGAATGCAAGGGCGAGTCGTTGCGTAAACGCACCCTAAAGATCAGTGACGATTTTTCTTATTTTTAAACTACGCATCACAAAAGCAGTTAAATTGTATGAGGTAGGCGAAATTTTCATTTCTAAATATCTACAGAATTTTTATGCAGTCTTTATAGTCATTTTAGCCAAAATTCTAGACAATTTTGTTCGCATGTGGCAACACTGCCTCATCGTAGTGAAAAAATTTACTTTATTTTTTATTTTTTATTTATTTATTTTTTTTTTTGGGGGGGGGGGGCATTGCCTGCTAGTACTGTAGAAAAGGTTGGGTACCACTGAACTAATCTACCTGTCAAAATTGCCATTGATGGCCTCCACTCCAATGATACAAAAGAGTCAATTGTCGAACTCATTGGCAATTCTTTTGGGGTCACCGTTGGCTGTTTTTCCCCTAAATCCCCCTACAAAATTCCCCTCTTAGTCTTCTTTCTGTGTTACGACTACTGAATCAAACAGCGATATTATCACGTGCTCCAATATTTGCCCTCTGATGCTAAAATAATGCACTTCACAAGCCACCCCAAACTTACCATATCTAAGAAAAATCCCACATAAACCAAGCTTAGCCAGCCTAACTACTACACCTCATTCTCCAATGAAACTCCATAATAACTCTTCTACGACACCACGATACCTATCCACAAAAAATAGGGTATATCGAAAGGAAAATAAGCAAGACGAGCTCCACCAATGAAATCATGAGAATCTATCTATTAGTGACAATGCAAGTGTAGGTAGTTGTTGCAGCAGCCATCATAGCTGAATGCTGGTGGGGAGACTGCAAACTTCCATTCACTACTACAAAAGCCAACCGAACTGTTGTTTACAGTCTTATTTCCCTATATTTCAATATGATTGGTCTTCAAAACAAACTCGATGAACTTAAAATTGCCGTTTCCCCACTCTCTCCTGGTAGTATTGGCATTTCACAAACACACTTTACTGCCACTATTTGACTGAACCATTAACCCCGATGGCTATACTGCCTATCGCAGTGACCGTTCACTCAGGGATCAGGAAGGAGTGCTTTACGTGAAAAACAATATTCCATCATCATGCAGCAGCTCTTTCTCTGACTCCATTGGTGAATGGGAATCTCTGTGGTGCTCCATCATCATAGTTCCTTCCCCTGAGAATTTTCGTTTTCTTTTCACTAAATGAGGACCATGGTCGGATAACACTGGGAAGACCCTGCCTCATCGAAACCGAAACCGACAGCTGACCTCCTCCTTCAGTAATTATACAGATCGAAGCTTTTCTCAATGAGCGCGGACAAACAAACCACAGATCTGTACAGTATACCTCACTTAGAGGATGCTGCTTTGTTTTATGCCCTTATTAAGGAAATGACGTCAGCTTTTTTAATCGTCGGGTTTTTTCGGCAACACGAAGCTGATTATACGTTTCATTTGGCGTATCAACAACATAAAAATAAGGTTAGGCCTAATGCGAAATGCCAATGCCGTAGCGAACGAAATTACAGGTTGATTGATGAAATGCGATGGTGGATGATAACGCTACGCCAGATAAAAGTTAAACATCGTCAACAAAACATAAAAGGTAAACATTATAAACAAAACTGAACACCGTAAATCAAAATTACTTCATATGTCGAAATCGAGATCGTAAATCGAAACCGAAATCCTAACACGAAATTCCTTCAGAAAATCGTTTAGGGAAAAGAAAACAAAAACTCTCAACCGAATTCCACTCATGCTTGTATTAAATGTATAATTTGGGTGTTTTAGCACTCAACTCCTTTCCAACAAATTTCCCTCTTTCGACCTTCGGTCTCGGGAAATTAAAAATGGAAAGGAGTTTCGTGCTAAAACACCCAAATTGTCGATTTAATACAAGCACTCGTGGTATTATAACTGAAAATATCACCATTGGCTGTGAACGCCGGCTAAATACTACCCCACACACTGGTTCAGTTTTCTTTCCATGCTAACCAACACAGTGCCCATCAACCCGACGTGGTTTTCTATTTCATTGGTTGCTTCTGCCCTACATTAACTGGCATAGTGCTACTACCTCCGAACAATTCCAGTACCAGCCTGGAATTGCTTGACTTTATACAAGACCATAATCTTACACAACATGTTTCGAAGTCAACCCGTCATTGAACAAGCCAGTGCTTCAGTTTACTTGATTAGCTTATCTCCTCTTCCACTCTCAACCTTTTCCCAATTACTCATTCATTTACCTGTGGACGTGGTGGTAATGATTTGCTTACTCTCTCCTTTGATGTTTATTTTTCCACCAAATCCAGTTCCTTTTCTTCATCCAATTTTCGCTCTGCTGACTGTCCACTGATTAACAACATGATTTCATGCATCAATTATTGTTCAAATGAACTCGCCGATCTTGATGTTGATTCACAGCTTAAAAAACTCGCCGCATTTCTTCACGCTATTATCTCTCACTTTATTCCTCTCACTAAAAAGCCTTCTGCCGCCCCCCCCCCCCCCCATCCTGGTCCACACCAGAATTGGCGCTTTATTAAATACAAAAAAAAAACGTTCTTACCATCTGCTCCGTTCCTTTCCCTCTAACATGGCAAATTTTCTCATTGATTGTTTAGATTTGGCAACTTTCCCTAGTGAGCTAATGAGTGTCATTACACCTTATGAGAATTACCACGGGAGTCGTCGGATTAGCAAGCTAGTTACCAGTAACACCAATCAACGTTATTGAGGGCACGTGTTCTCCATAAAGCAAACATTCCCACACTTTAATGATGAGGGTTTCTTTGTTATACACCTGATTTCAGCACCTTGTTAGCATTGTGTGTTCATTTAGTTTTTGTTTTAGTTGTAGTTTTTGTAACAGGGCGTTAGGCTAAGGTCCAATGCTCTGATAATAAAATTTAAATTCACACCTGATTACAACGATTTGCAAAGATTTCTACCACATGTGGAATTTACACCAGTAGGCTGAAATCAGGTCTCGGCTTTTACAGTTAAACGACACAGTCTGCTAGTTAGCCGCCTTGTTTCTTGTTTCTTTAATAAGAGTCTAAAAGGCTTCAAAGCCGTACACTCTTTACTATACTACACGTTTACGTTTTGTACGCTTAGATTTCAAAATGAAGGATATTTACCGTTCCAATAGCCTTGCGAATTTTCGACAGTCAGGTTTTCTGGAGTAGGAGGGGCTCAGAACTGTTTCATCAGGCTACCACATCACCGCTTACTTCGTCGTGAACGTTCGTCTGCTGCTATCGTTCGTTGAAATGCGGCGCGAGGCCATAGCCTCCGTAACTTGCAGGCCAATGCACCACTTCTCCCGCAGCAACTTATTTAACTCTCCTCTCAGCAGGAACTGAATGTTTGTTTTGAAGGTCCCTGCTGTGGTGTTGAATAGCCAGGGATTCAAACCCAAACATTCAATTCCTGCTGAGAGGAGAGTTTAATAAGTTGCTGCGGGAGAAGTGCTGCACTGGCCTGCAAGTTACGGAGGCTATGGCCTCGCGCCGCATTCCAACGAACGATAGCAGCAGACGAACGAAAGCAGACGAACGTTCACGACGAAGTAAGCGGTGATGTGGTAGCCTGATGAAGACAATCGTTCTGAGCCCCTCCAACTCCAGAAAACCTGACTGTCGAAAATCCGCAAGGATATTGGAACGGTAAATATCCTTTATTTTGAAATCTATGCGTACAAAACGTAAACATGGACTCGAATTTTCAAAGTAAGCGATGTGACATTTTTAAACTATACTACAACTTAACCTAAGCATATACCACCACTAACGCAACCTCACCGGCCTCAATATGGAGAAAGCCGCCGTCTTTTACATCTGACAACAATTACGCTTTAACATACACACGCTAGTGTGTCGTCGGCAAGTAACAGTAGATCATCCCATTGCAGACATCCGATTGTTAAAAAAAATGATTGTTAATGATAAAAAGGCGGCCTTACTAGCAGGCACGTGTCTGTTAACTGTAAGCAACTAAAAGCATATTTTGGCATGTTGAGGATAAATCTCAATGCGATAGAAATCTTTCAAATTGTGGTAAATGTAAGGGGACGGTGCAGGGATGAAGAAAAAATAAAAGTTAATGGATGAGTGTCCATCATTCATAGAGAGAAAGATGCGTCAATAACGTTATTTTTATGTTACTAACTAGCTAGTAACTAGTAACGCTGGCCTCATGTTAAATCCCATAGACTCATTGCTCATGGCTAGTGAACAATTGGGAAGGCCTACACGGCTGAAAGTTTACACGCGAAAGCATGGTGATCTGAACATTGTTCTTTTGTTGGTTTAGGGCTTGTAGGTGTCAGGATAAATGCGTGGGAGAGTTTTGAAATTAGGAACCACGAAATTTAAATTTCGTTTATTTTCCATGTTTCAACCAAAGATTTCAAGCAACAATGGCGCAGACAATCAACCCTGGTCCTTAGATTTATTGTAACAGCTGGACGAACTAAAAACTGAACTGTAACGAAGTACAGATGCACGTTAGATGGTGGTTACGCAACAATACGTACTCCACGTGCTATGCGGTCTGTGTGTTAGTAGCAGCAAGAATTCTTGGTTGCAGTGGACTTCAGGGATTTCTGCATGGAAAAACGGGAACAAAGAAAGCTTATGAAAAAATTCTCAATTTGTCTGATGTAACGGCTAATTATTTATAGACATAAAATTCCTCAAGAAAAAATGTAGGGATGAAGACAAGACAGTGAGACCTTTTGCACGTTCACAGTCATAAGTTACAAATGTCTATTAAATGTAAGCAATAAAAGCATATCTTTTCATGTCGAAGATAAGTCCCAATGGGGCTGAAATATTTGCAACAAAACAACTAAAGGGGATGCGCTGATTGAGTGAACGAAGCGAAGGAAAATTGGCGTTAGTTAGCCAGAGTGCGCAAAAATGGGTTTGAAGAAACTTCGGTTTGTGAAACATGGAAAGACAATAAACCTAACCGTGTAAATTTGGCTCATGGTACGGCTAATTGGACAATGGAAAGTGGAAAAATTATTACTCTAAAATTCATAGACATAAAACTCCTTCAGAAAAAAATATTGAACTAAAGATAAGACGTTCTGACCTTTTGTATGTTCTGTCCCATGAAAGGTGTGGTATCCACCTAAAACCAGGACTGGTAGAAAAGAAGCTGCCAAGTTTTCAAAAAGGGTCGGCTTTTGAAGGTAGTGATATCATTCAACCAGGGAAAGGCCGTCAAGGTTAATCCTATTAGCCAACTTAATCGCACCGAATAACACTTTGGACGTTAAATGAAAACTTGAAGATTGCTACAGCTAGTAGCAATCTCCTAGTTTTCATTTAACTTTCGAACTATTACTCGGTGCGATTAACTTGGCTAATAGGATTAACCTTGGCGGCCTTTCCCTGGTTGAATGATATCACTACCTTCAAAGGCCGACCGTTTTTGGAAACTTGGCGGCCTATTTTCTACCAGTGTTGGTTTTGGGTGGATATATCTTTCCTGGGAAGAGTAAGACTGTTTCTACGGCCTCTGCACTACGAAGTAACTGGGACTGATGGGCTTGCAGCCTACCTCCATACCACGACCCAACCAACCAACCACCCAAATTCAAACTTTGTCACCCTGGAAAAGCAGCTTCTTCCCTCCGTAACTCGGGATGGCAACTTCAACTTAAGGCTTCAAAATTCAGTAATTATGATTATTTTATAGGCAAAATTAAACTAAATTTACTGTTATAAATGGACAAACAGGTAGACAAGAAACGCAAGTGGGAAGAAGTTGGAGATGAAAAATTGAGTTGCCCTCCCTCAAAAAGGTTAAAGAAAGACACTCAAGAAAAACCATCTGGCAATTTTTCGGTATCGAGCGTTGAGCAGCCATCTTGCAGCTGGAGTCGTGATGTCAATCTTGGATTACACAATTGTTCGTGCGATGAAACACCCATTCCCGCAATCAATTGGACAGTCAAAGATAGAATTTCTGAGTTCGTACACAAGAAATGGCTCGACATTTCCAAAACCTTTTCTTGGGACTGGACGAAAGGTTCAGTTTCGAAAGGTGGTCAGTGTGGTGAATTGATATGCATGGAAACATTCAGTGTCCAGAAACAAGCCGAAGAAGTGTGTAGTCTGCCACCATCAGAAAGCAGAAAAAGCATCTGCACAGATGATGAACAAGAACGACTCTCCCCAGTTCCAATGGAAACCAACAGTGATGGGAACGGCAGCCGAAATCAAGATGTGGTAACGCGTGTATTGATAAATTTTTTACCGAATGAAGTTCTTGTTCACATATTCAGTTTCTTGTGTGTGAAAGACAAAATTGGAATCGAGAGGGTATGCAAACGATGGCAGGACATTGGTCAAAACATACCAGGAAGCAAACCGAGGAAGTTGTATTTAAAAGTGGCAAAACGGAGTTTGTGCTTTGAATACCCGTATGAACGGTCGGCATCAGCCATGGATCATTTGATGCCTACTCTCTTGTCTCATTGCCGACGTCTCCGGAGTCTGACAGTGGACCAAACCAACTGTAGTTCGTGGTGTTCACAGTCTACATTCGACCAGGCTGGGATTTACTGCAATGAGCTCACAGAATTAGTGTTGCTGAATGTTCAACTTGCCGACACGACGTCTATGAGAAGTATTTTTCAACGCTGCAAGAAACTGAGAATTGTGAATGCCAATTTCTTCTTGACGCTTAAATTGTTGAAGTTGAGCATCTTGTTCGAGAAAGATCTTATGCGAATCATCAAGGACTCTCCATTGCTGGAATCGCTTCAGATTTCAGCTCGATTTAACTTTGCCACAGGAAAATGCTTCAGTCTAGTCAACAGTAAATTGAGTGTACTGCGATTAACGAATTGCTTGAACCTAGAATGTGTTGCCTTGGAGAATTTGATGAGCAGATGCAGATGCATTACCGATGTGCGTCTGCTAGAATGTCGTAAAATTAGCGAAACAGCATTAGGAAAGTTTTTGGAAAACTACAAAGAAACACTCAAGATGCTATATCTAGATAAATGGGAGCATGAAGTGAACTGGAATAAACTTACTCCCTTTATGACGAACTTAGAAGAGCTTTCTTTGTGCAGCTGCTACAATATCAACGATGAATTTTGTTACAACCTAGCCAAGAACTGCAAAAAGCTTAAAGTTTTGCGAATTAGGGACACAGTTGTCACTGATGTTGGCCTATGTTATTTGGCTCCCATGACAGAATTAATCGCATTAAACATCGGGTCTTTGTCCCTTAGTGGCGATGGCATCACGCTTATAGCCTCACAAGCGCGCTTAGAAAAACTCTATGCCAACGACATTGAAGACCTGAACAACGCTGACCAATGTTTCGTTGATGTGATAAATCTTTGCCCCCACTTGCGACTTTTGGATGTCAGCAATACTCATGCTGTCACGAATAACTTAGTGCATGCGTTTTGTGAAGCGTTCAATAGTGGCCGGTTGACTGGTCCTATGAGGCTACTTGTTAAGAATACATTCGTAACTGAAGATGTGGAACGGTGTGGAATTCTGGAACTAGTTTTCAGGGATAGTTGTCAAGTCACGGAAAGCGAACAACAGCAAAAACAACTTTGGGAAAAATTTACTGTAGCTGGTCCAAAATACGAATACACAGTTTATACTTGCTGATAGTAAAATTAGGTTCAAACACTTGTTAAACTTCAATCTTTTGATTTTTTTTACTTAATTCAGATTGAATTTAGTAATTAAAAAATTAATAATACAGTTAACTTTATAGCTTTAACTAATAAATTATACATCAGATACGTTAATCGTGTAATTGTCTGATATGTATCAAATGGGGCACACCACAGATTTAAAACAAAAGCAAAAATTCTGTGATTATAATTTTTTTCTCAAGTTCGGTGCAGAATCTAACAGAGTTGAATCTGTTTTCCTTAAGAATGTGCTAGATAACGTCTCTGAACTAACAGCTATTGAATGATAGTGCACAAAGAGGAAATTCGCAATATAGCTGGTCAATTACTTCACTTTTCGTTTAAATTATCGTTTAGCCTACGTTGCCTTCCCAAGTATCAACACTAACAGTGGTGCAAGTTTAACTAAATTGTGTGCAAGACTACCTAAACTGTTCTAAAGGACAAAGCACCAAGAATGGACAACACTTTTTTTTTACCATCACATGCTCTGCTTAATTGTGGGATTGCGTTGAATAGTATCTTTGATGTCTACCGATGTGATGGATCATGTAAAACACAACCTGTAGCGCAATTCCAAAGGAAATTCAGTTGTGAATTTAATGCAAGAGTTCGTGAATTTTGATGACTTTATCTTGATTTCATTGTGATCATCAAACACCAGAAGAAGCAGCTTGAAGACGCAAAAGATGTTTCATCCCATGGCAGATTATTTTTTGGACACATGATTACTGAAACCATAGTAACAAGCCGCTGATAAACTGTTTACCTTAGCAAACAACAATAAACAGTTCTCATCTTCACAACTGGATACTATACTAACTGCATTTGTGCACAACATTTTGTCTTTATAATATCATTGTAATCTGTTTTAGGTTAAGAAATATGTAACATTTCCAATCGGGTAACAGCTGCGTGATCGTTATACCGCCAAATAAAAAGTGTTGAATGCAGTGCATTTATTAGTGATGGACTCCCTGGTTTTATTACTGTTGTTGCTGTATTCTTTTTTTTTTAACCAAACGAGAGCCTTTCATACCAACAAAATAGTAACAGCAATGAATAAGTAATACCACGCATAAATACGTATGATTTATATTAGGTGTGTAATATACAACAACATCGATATAATCTTCACAATCATGTGTAAATCGTTAAATAGTTATCATGTACAAGATTAAACAGTTAATATTAGTAGTAAAAAAAAAACGTGACTTTTAAGCGTTAAAATACAGATCTACGACTTAACAAAATTTAATGCTCAAAAGGAACAGATATAAGAAAATAAAAAAAAATGTAAGCCATCAGCGTCGCAGTAATACGTGTTAAAAGAATCTCCAGTGTCCCAAAAAACAAGCTGGAACTAATTTTACACGTGCAAGTGCGACGCTGATGGCTTACATGTCTTGTTCTTGTGCCTGGACCTTAGAGCATTAGTTTTTTTAAGGCTTACAACCGTATTTTAGCGCTTAAGCGTTTTTTACTGCTAATACCTGTTATTTTTTTTCTTGTCCCAACAATAATAATAATAACAGCATTTTAATCACCTTAAAATAATAGTGGGGGCCTTTTTAATACTTACATTTTAAGATACAAAAAGTGAAATTCGGTTCGTTAGTTCGATCTCTAGGAGATTGTAGTCACATTAAAATAGCATTCAAAATGTCCTGGTTCTTGACAATATCAGTATTTTCAGCTATAAAAATTGAAAGTCGGTTCACTGGTTCGATATCAAGGTGAGAGAAAAATTTCAACCAACAAGAAGCCCAACAACAACATGAATAGTTTAGTCACATCAAAATAGCCATCAAAAGGTATTAGGCCTCGTTCCTATAAACGTTTTAAGCTATACAAATTGAAATATCGGTTCACTGGTTCGATCTCAAGGTTAGACAAAAAGGCGCAATAACAACAAGAATATTTCAGTTCACATTAAAATAGCATTCAATAGCATCCTCGTTAATATCTACCTTTTAAGCTATAAAAATTAAATCGGCTCACTGGTTCGATCAACAAGTGAGAGGAAAATTTACCTTACAAGAAGAGCAACAACAACAATAATACTGTATTTATAATCACAACAAAATAGACTTCAAACAGCTCTTGGCCTTGTTCATAATTACGTTTTAAACTATAAAACGTAAAAATCGGTTCATTGGTTTGATCTCCAGTTGACGACAGGGAGCCCCAAAAACAAGAAGAAGAAATTGCCGTGCTGCGGAGGCCAAACTGTTCGTTTGTCGTCATTAAAATTTTTAAGCTCTGAAATAGTTATGACCCCAAATACTGAATTTCAAAATTTGGGGTTACCCCGACAAGAAGAATAATAATAAGTTTATTGCGTACATTGCTCAAAGTTAAAATAATAACTTGTGTGAGCTACAATAATTACATAATACACCTAACACATAACACATAAATCAATATTTGATTAATAAATAGATGCATACATGAATAAATATAATATATTGTATACAATTTATGAATTGTTAGTAGTGTTAGTTTTATTAAGTTGTATAACTATAAGTACATCTATTAATTTACGTTTTAATTCATGTCTACTTTGAAATATAACATATTTTTTTCTAGTTTGTTAAATGTGTATGGTATGTAATAATCTTTTTTTCTTGTACCAACAATAGGAATATTATAGTCACAACAAAATCGCGTTCAAAAGCCCTGGTCCTTGTTAATACCTACATTTTAAGCTATAAAAATTGAAATTCTGTTCATTGGTTCGACCTCTAGGTAAGAGCAAAATTTCCCCAACAAGAAGAACAACAACAAGAATATTGTAGGCACACTAAAATAGCGTTCAAAAGACCCACGTCCTTGTTGACTGATACATACGTTTTAGGCTATAAAACTTGAAAATCGGTTTGTTGGTTCGATCTCCAGGTGAGGGTAAAGAGTCCCAAGAAGAAGAATAACAACAACAACAATCATTTGATTGTCGTCATTAAAGTTTTTGATGCAGTGAAATAGTTATGACACGACCCCAAATACCGAATTTCGTTGATATATGTTAATTCTTGGAGAAATTATAGGATTTCAAAAGTTTTATGTTTCCCCAAAAAGAATAATAACCACAACAATAATATTGCAGTCACATTAAAATAGCGTTCAAAAGATCCTGATTCTTGTTAAAACCTACATTTTAAGCTATACAAATTGAAAATCGGTTCATTGGTTCGATCTCTAGGTGCGATGAAAACAGTTCGACAACAACAAATGGCCATGTTTAGGTGACCAAACGGTTCGATTGTTGTCATTAAAATGTTCATTGAACTGAAATAGTTGCGACACGATCCCAAATATAGAATTTTGTTGGTGTATATCAATTCTGGCGGAAATTGTGGGGTTTCAAATTATTCGTTTAACATGGAAGTTCACTCTGGGGCCTACATAAGGACCTTGATGACTATTCTTGGTTCACGTGTTGTGACTGTGGTTGCTGCCGTTCCTAGAAAATCAAACTTTCGTCAAAAGATACCAAAAACAAGCTAATGTAAACTGCATTATAAACAAAACAAAAAAATGTTCAAGCGTACGCATCTAGAGCCGCCGACCCCCACCACCCTCACCCCGCCGCTCAAGACTCTACCAAATCTCTATAGAGCCGGCCTCTGTCCCAATGAGGGATGTTTTAACTAATGGTTCTAACGACAGTTACGAGAAAGCCAAACTTTATACTTTAGAGTGTTAGCCGTTATTTGGATGAACTAGTTAAGTAGCATTAGCATCATTAACCGTCTCTTCACTGGCGCTCGCAGCACGGGGGGGGGAGCATGCCTTCCCCATCACCCCACTTGCAGGATGTTGCCCCTCCCCGAAAGAAATAACCGTGATAGAAGCGTACGTGCCAGATTTTAGAGGCATGCCACTCGTGTATAGAGATAAGATTTCACGTTTCCTAAGAGTGGCGCCATACAGTACAATAACAGAGGACAACTGTTCAATGATGAAGGCTCAGTTATACTGGGTACTAATGTGGTTAAACTCGTATTGGGTAGAATTACGGATAATAAAGGACTCCAAACCGAGATGAAAAATGTGTTGGGAATGGACGTGATAAAATGACATATCTCTAATAAAAAGACGCTCTGCAAGTCAGCCCAATTCAAGCGTCGAGATGGACTGCTGACAGCAGCAGTATTGTGTGCGCGGCGTATCTTGAGCCCTCACGTATTTTGTGAGCGGCTACGTCTTCCTGGAGGGGGTGGCTTTAATCGATGGCCGCCATTGTTCTTGTAACCATCTTGGATATCAACAAGGCACTCTGCTACTGAAAAAAAGTACAATCGATTATCTGTGTTCGTTCTGCAGAGAACTCAAGATAGGCCGTGGACACTATAACTAGTGGTTATTGGCATACTTTTGCAACAATGGCCCCTCTATACGTGATTGATTGCGATAGTTTTGTTCTTTCGAGGCTTAACCGTGGCGTTACGAGCCGAGGAAGCAAAACATAAAGAGGCCTGTATACCGTCCCTGCGCATTGAAGGAGATTTACTAGATTGTCAAAAAGAGCGTCATTTTTCTGGGGAGAAACCAAGTGCAACAGTAGATCACGCTCGATGCCACCGTTTCGAAAATTGAAAAATTGTTTTCACAAAATTGTTTGCTTGTACCGAAGTCAAAGACTATTTACACCAATTGGATGTCTTCATAGCACACGTGCTGAATGAGCAGAAGGTTATATTTCCGAAAACAAAGACTGAGGCTGCTCATAAGGTCCTCTTGTACGTTGCTCCTAACGTGTATAACCAGGTTCCTTTTGCCATTCGCAACGAAACGAACAATCGTAAATTTAGCAAAGAGCTTCGTGCATAGTTACTAACCATGGACGAAGTTGAAAGTCTTACTAGTACTATGAAATAGAGTTAGTTTTTATTTTAGTGCATTATATAATAATAATTTGTCGCGATAGCAACAGGTCTGGCAAGGATCCTAGGATCACTAACAGCCAGCCTCAATTAAAAAACAGAAGACAATCACAAATAATGATACAGATTGGCCAAGGGAAGGTGAGGGGAAGGTATTGGGACACGAATGCCTTACCACCAAGGTTAAACCTGCCAGGGACTCTATGTCCCCCGATGGCATCGCCAAAAGTGTTGGACACGGAAGGTGTAGGATCGGCCCAAATAAAAAATATCCAGATGAACAAATGGATAATACATTATATAATACAAAGTATTATAAGTACTAAAAACAAACGCATCCCCAAAATAGGAATTGTCACCAGCTAAAAATGAATAAATAAAAGAATAAAAATATTAATATAATATAATAATAGATTTAGCCCAAAGGACAAGGAGACAGGCTGGATTCAAGATTGCTAACTCCGTTCCCGGTTGGGGTGTGGTTAATAGGTTCGTTTGAGAAATTTGGTAAGGGGTTGGTTGGTGACTGATCGTCGAAAGGCAGAGACAGAGGGGGCCGACACCGTCTCCTCACTAAGCGAGTTCCATGGCTCGATCTCTCAAAGAGCGAAGAAGTTTTTTCTGATGTCGGAATGTGGGGTTGCACCAGACAGCTTGAAGGAGTGACCCGTAGTATGAGTTGGTGCCGAACAATCAAAGAGAGGAACATCAATGGGCAACAAACCCTTGACGATTTTAAAGGTTAAAGTTAGGTCGGTCCAGAGACTGCGTAGCGCCAAGGGCTGGAGGCCAAGCCGTGTCAAGCGGTTGACATGAGGAACGTCGCAGAGGCCGGGTATACCATGTGGAAATTGTCGTTGCAGCGCAATATCGATGTCTTTAAGTAGGAACGGCGACCAAACTGGGCTTGCATACTCAAATAACGGACGAACATAGACTTTGAAAGCCTA